>JAQQZY010000024.1:19339629-19351010 GCA_030068375.1 Ostorhinchus rueppellii | reverse complement strand
TTATTATTATTATTATTATTATTATTATTATTATTATTATTATTATTATTATTATTATTATTATTATTATTTGTTGGGAGCAAAAAGAAAGAACCAAAACATTTCATGAATACAAAGAGCCAATGGCAGAGCAGATACACAAAACATTTTGTAAATTCAAGAAAAAAAAAATATCAAGACAAAAACAATTTCTTCTAACAACTTACAAGGTGTAACTGTATATTGCAGTGCATTCTGGGTAAAACATATTTACGGTAACTTCAAGCATTTGTTCACCGTATCACACTGTAAAGTTACAGGATGGTTGTGTTTTCACTTGGTTCTGACTGTAAACGATACAAATTACAATTAGTATTAGAAGGCACCACAAAGAACACGAAGGCGGACACATCCATCTGCACAGTAAAGCGTAAGTAAGACATTATTAGCCCACAAAATTAAAATGTAATTCAAGTACTAGCTTCATGCAATATAATTTAACCGTATGGATGTCTATTTCAACCCGGTGTGTAATGTTGACATGTCAAAATCATCATTTTAGTAAGAATAACGTTTCTTTATTTGTGTGAGTGACTGTATTTCACATTATTTTATTTATCTTAGTCGTGTTTAATACGGAATATACAGGGTGTGGGATTCAGAATGCGCCGTTTTTGGAAACGTTAGCTAGCAAAATACTGGTTAAGTTATGCTAACGCTAGCTACGTACATTAGCTCCATTTAGAAATGCCTCCAATAGTCCAGTTACGTTAGCACCGTTAGGACAGATACGGTCAAACTGGAGCAGTTAAAACAAAAAAAAAACAACGAACTAAAATACAATTAAAGGCTGTTTCTAATGTAAAATAACAATACATTGCTGTAATTTATATACAGCAAAACTTGTAAAAAATAAAATATTTTTATTATTTGTTACAGTGATTAGCGAGCAATTTTACAGCACTTTATTGGCAGCATTATTGCCTGGTATTTACTGTAAATTCTGCAGGAAATTTGTTACCATGTATGTGTCCATAGACTAACGCTTACTGAATACAGTATAAAGCTAATTACTTACATCATTATCGTCTTCTCATCAAGTTTTATTCAGTTAACAAATTAGCTGGTATGAATACATTCAGTTCATAACTTTACAATACACTTAACACTTGGTAATTTTATGTAATGGTAATTGGTAATGGTAATTTTAGGTCATTTCTTTAAGATTAAAATGTAGAAATACCTACATGTAGCTCCTTTACAGTTAGCATTCTTAATGAGCAGCACTAAACTAAGGCTATGTTCAGACAGCAGGTCTTAATGCACAATTCAGATTTTTTGGTAAAATCTGATTTTTTTTGTGTAGTTGTTCATATTACTCATTAAATGTAACTTCTATCAGTTTTGAGTGTGAACTGAATGCCGCCCTGAAGTGACCCACATATGCAAAAGAGATCCTGATGGAATTTGTGACAGTGCAGGCCACTCACTGTGTATAGGGAAGTAAACATGGATGTAGGGCTGGGCAATATGGACCAAAAGTCATATCCCGATATATTTTGGCTGAATATTGATATACGATATATATCCCGATATGTTTTCCTGCAAAGTGAGAGCTAATGTTCAGTCAAAGTTTAAGTCAAATATGACATTTCACAAGCAGTTTTATAGACCAATTCATCCTTCCCGCGCTCTGCAGACGTTGTTGCTTCCTCCATGCTTGTTGAACAGTGCTGTCTGCGGCTGCCGGAGTGTCTCTTCCCGCCCCTCCCTCCTCTGTGCACGAAAGAGGAGGGGCGGGGGCGCGCGGAGCAGTGCAGAGAGCTCCGGGTCAGCAGAGCAAGGATCACAGCGCAAATTTGAACTATATCGATATATAAGATATAGTCTAATTCCACATCGCATTTAAAAATATATCGATATAATTTTTATATCGATATATCGCCCAGCTGTACATGGAGGGATGTAGAATTATGATGTTTGTTGGATTTCAGTGACATAAAGGTTGGATAAATGCAACTCGGCCATTCAGACTGAATTTGCATTGCAAAATATCATATGTATCGGATTTAGGACCACATATGAAAGTGGCCTGGGTTGGATTTGAAAAAATTGGACTTTTGCTTTTCAAACTATCTTTAACAGATCAGATACAGGTTACGTATGAGCAAAAAATTGGATTGGGGTCACATTTGCCTGTAGTCTGAAGTAGCCTAAGAGTGTAGTGCCTTTGCAAATAGTATCAGGACTGAAAACTAAAGAAAAGAAAACACTTTAAAGAACCAAACAGACCCACTTTACTGAATCTTCACCAAACTAAATTTTTTTGTGCACAGTTTTTGTTGTTTCGTTTATAGAGGGGGATGTCCAAAACTATACGAGGCAGGTAGCTAGGTGAAATAGTTGCCCAGTAACGGAATTATTCCAACAGACGACTTCCTTTGAGTCAGACTAAGTAGTGTGATTCAACACTGATGGTGTGGAAATTTAACCCATAAGGATCAGCATCTACTGATCTAAACTATTTAATACCTGTTGATCCACTAATCCTATCAATACATGTAAATACCAGGTGTAAAAGGCAGTTTGTCGTCTTTTCATGGTCATCAGATATGACCAGTTTTGATGTTCAGAGGCTCAGTAGTGAACGCAGAAACACTGTCATCTTCTTCAACAATGATTCACCAGTAAAACCCATGGAGTTTGACAAATAACTGAAGTTGTAGATGTTTGTTTTTATGTTCATTCACTGACATCCTTGCTAAAAGTAACTTTTTCTTTAGTTTTACTCTGAGTTTTCACAAACATCTACATGATAAGTAAATTAAACACTGGGTAGAATATCTGATTTACACTGAAAATGCAAAAATCCAGAAGATAATATTATAATAAATGGTGATAAATCATATAAGAAAGGTTAAATTAAGTGAAAAATTCATTTGCATTGGGTCTTTATGGGTTAAACCTGTAATGGAGATGTTATGGAGCTGGAGACAGAAAGTTTTAAATTTGGAACAAATTATATCAGATGCACAGATGTTTAAAATGGTAAGATTGAAGTCAAAGGTGTGTAAGAACAGTTAACAGTTTATGTAAGGTATTTTTTCCACATTTATTAATTTCTCAGATTGGTAGTTTTTGGCTTCACTTTGAGGAACAAACTCTCTCTGGGGTTTTAATTTGTGGCATTAGTGTGGGACATTGTCCTTGGGGTGTCACTGATCTGCCAGCAGGATTCTTCAGGAAGCAGTGAAGGCTCCTCAGGGAGGAAACCATTATTAAAAAAGGGCCAGAGTTCAGGATTGAGCTGTAATTGTGTGAGTATGGGTGGCTTTTAGCCCTGTCCTGTTCCGTCCTCCTTTTTTATTTCCTGTTCACGCTTGCTCGAAACACATGTAGATCTCCCCATGAAAAAACGGCACATTCTTTAAGCAGCTCAAACAATCTTATCGACCTCCTCCATCGCTGCCTCTACTGGCTTTCAGCACAAAGACAGGAAACATCAGAGGCCTTCCATGTACTGACACTGTTGTTGTGTAGCACACACAAAAAGGTTTAATTCATGTTTACATAATGCGTTTGAAGAACAGAGGAGGTCTTGAGCGTACAGGACCTGTAGGTTCCTGAAAACCTCTTTCAGGGTTCAATGTCTTTAGGTGAAAATAAAATATATGAGGAGTATGTCCAGAAGCATCAGATCAGAAGCAGTGGACCTAAAAAAGATGTGTTGTTTAGTATAAAAGAAATTCACGTCCTAAATACTGAAAATGGGAAATGACTGAATTATGGTATTAGATTCTTGTTTTTAATCAGCTCTGAGTTTCCAGCAATCAGTATTGTTTGCTAAAAAAAATATATATTTGAATATTTTTATAATATTTAAAAAAAAAAAAAAAGCTCAATGAAACATGAGTTAAATCTGTTTGATGAGGTGAACTCAGAATACCAGTTTTGTAAATCATGTGGTAGTTTACATTATTGCTCTGTTTGTAGACAGATTAAAGCCAAAGTAAAACCTGCATGGTTTGTGTTGAGAGAAGTTTTAAAAAATCTGTTTCAAATGGAACAAACCAGGTCTGAACTGTCACAGTTTAGTCTGAAGTGTGGATCAACAAGTAGCAACTTAGCAATGTTAATAACATCATATAATACCTTTATACCTTAAAAAATGTCATAATCAAACTCACTCATGTAGAAGAAAGGCTGATTTCAGCATACAACTCCATTCTTTTCATTTAGTGCTGTCCAGTGGAGAAAATAACAGTAATGTTTCTAAATTTGATCACTTTGTCCCTTTTTTTTGATTCTGAAAGTTGTTTCATAGTGGTTCTCATCCTACATTGTCACTTTCTGATGCTTTGGTCAAAGGCCCCATTAGTTTTCCTCATTAGGGGAGACCAACATGATGGTAGACCAACAGAGTGACTCACTTTTCCTGTTTTATGTATGGAAGTAAAACACAGATAGAACTGGTCATCCATAGATCAGATGGACAGATTTCATATTAACCCTTACTCTTCCATACACAAAATACTTTTATTTTGCACAGTTCAAATTAGCGTTGTTCACTGAAGCATGAAACCTGACCCAGGACTCTGGTGTCAATCAAGGGAGAATTGCATGGTCAATAAACACGTATGGCCAGATTTTCAAAAATATCTTCGCAGTTTGGTTTTATATTCTTTTTTTCTGACAGTCTTTTCTGATACACCCTCTAGTGGTCACATAAATCTCAGTTCATATCTCTACTATTCAGTAAATTGCCATGTTTGGCATAACATCAAAGGTCTTTATTCTAAACATAGTCTTGATATTTTAAGTCATTAGTTCTTTTTATCGCAAGTCAAAATAACTTTAATCACGTATAACTTATAGTTTAGACACAATTCTTTCATTAGATTGTTTCCCACGTCTGTCCAGTTTTTGTTTTTAGGTTTTTGTCTAAAACCATGAAGTGATTTAATGTCTTTCAGTGTTATAATGGGGTGACACGGTGGTGCAGTGGTTAGCACTCGTGCCTCACAGCTGTGGGTCCCAGGTGGGACCTTGGGACCTTTCTGTGTGGAGTTTGCATGTTCTCCCCGTGTCTGCTGGGTTCTCTCCGGGTACTCTGGTTTCCTCCCACAATCCAAAGACATGCATTGATAGGTTAATTGGCTAATCTAAATTACCCATAGGTGATGAACTGGTGACTTGTCCAGGGTGTACCCCGCCTTCGCCCTTCAGTAGCTGGGATAGGCTCCATGTGACCCCCGTGACCCTGGTGAGGATAAAGCAGGTATAGAAAATGAATGAATGAAAGTTATACACTGCAAAAACAGGCCTACTAGAAAGAAGCAAAATGTTCTTGAATTCGATCAAATTATCTTGTATCAAGCAAAAAAATCTGTCAATGGGGTAAGATTTTTTTACTTGACAAGAATTCTTAAAATAAGCATGAAGTTCTTACGTCTAAAAGTCTTTTGCAGTTCACTATAGTGACCAAAAATAAACTAAAGTAATAATTTTTCTCTTTAAAATTGTTTGAAATTAATCCATTCATTTTTGTTTTTGTAGATGACTCCAATGAAATGTCAAATCTGCGTATTTTCAATGTTTTCATGTTTTTGATGATTTTTCTCGCCACTATTAATCAGACATGAAACATTGAACATCATCTGTGTAGAGTTCGGGTAAACTCTAAACTTCACCGGTTTCCTGTTTTAGACCCAGTCAGCCCGGCTCGGTTGGACGTGCAGCTGGACCAGGCCCCGTTCCAGTATAAGAGTCAGTCTGTGGTCCAGAGCGTATCCTCAGGTCTGCGGGTCTTTTGGCCTCGCTCTCCTGGTCATGTGGACTGGTATGACCTCACGCTGGAGGATCCTGCCTCCAAATCCACAGTCAGTACCCGGATCATGGGCACCGCCGCCCCTCAGTCGGGCTTCAGCGGCCTTGTTCCTGGGACTGTTTACAATCTCCAACTGGTGGCCACAGCGGGGAACAAACAGGCTCCTGCAATCCAGACCACAACAGCAACAGGTGAGCACCTGCTTTATTCAACTTCACACTATATGGACAAAAGTGACGGCACATAGTGGATTCAAGTGTTTCTTTTCTATCAGGGGTCTGGGCTACAAAACAAGAATAAGATTAGATGAGACTTTATTTATCCTACTTTGGGGAAATTTCACAGTTAACAGCAGCAAAATACATCAAGCAATCACAGAGAGAAAAGACAGGTGGAAAAACCACACGAGTGAAATAAAAAAATACAGGGGGCAATTTTAATTTGGTATTTATATAAATAAAGAATTTTAATTTAAAATAAAATATATATACTGTTCTTTACATATTTACATAATCATCATCGCCATGGCTGCACATGTACGTGGTGTGATATGGGGGGGAGGGGTCACTGGGAACTATTATAGTCAAGAATGGTAAATGTCAAAATATAGTTTTATATTGTAAATAATGCTAAATGGCCTGTACTTATATAGTACATTTTTATACACTTTCATGGTGCCCAAAGCACTTTACAAAGCCTCACATTCACCCATTCACGCACACACACACTCATATACACTGTAAAAAGTAAAACTTGAATCAACCTAAAATTTTTTCTTCAATAGGTCACACATAAAAAAAACAGTCGAGTGAACCAAATTAAATTATACTGAATGTAATTTAATGTAATTTAATTTGGTTCACTCAATTATTTTTTTTTTTAATGTGTGGCGTATTGAAGAAAAAAATTTAGGTTGATTCACGTTTTACTTTTTACAGTGTACCAGTGGGCGGCTGATGCCATGCAAGGCTCTGCCAGGCCCTACTGGGAGCAATTTAGGGTTCAGTGTCTTACCTAAGGATGCTTTGACATGTGGACAGTCAGAGCCGGGATTCAAACCACCAACCCTTTGAACAGGACATCTCGAACTGTAAACATGATGTGTCCTAATATTTTGTGCATATAGTTTATAAACATCAATATTTCCTTAAAGTTTAATTGGATATTTTTCTTACAAAGTGAGATGTGAAGAAAGTAGATGATTAGTTGTGGAAGGAAATTATTATTTACAGTCAGAGCACCAAAAATAATTTAAAAAAATTTTTAGAAGTAGAGCATTTAAAATCAGAGTCATGGATAACAGAAAGAAAGGTATATATTATCACAATAAAAAACTATATTATGACATTTATATTAAGGAAAATGTAAGAAAACCCCCCACCTGAATTCAACTTCTCCCAATACTTTTGTCCATATAGTGTATGTCATATTAGGTTACGTATGCATTTAGAGTACACAGCTTATTTCCCCATGGGGACAAAAGGGAAAATTCTGTTCTATTTTCAATGGTTTTAAATAATTTAAACACATTATTTGAATTGACTTAAAACACAGGATGGAAACTGCAACAACAGCCATTCTATTTTATTCTCAATTCCTCTATTCTTTAATAATATTAAGAAATTGAAAATATCCTTCCTTCAAATGTTATTGTAATCATATTTACATTTTTATCATATTTAACTTATATATACAGTATATTGTTTAGGAAGTGACTTGTTGATTTACATGTCAGATGTACATGTCTATGTTTTTTTTGCTTACTTTAGGGGACATTAATTAGATTAGATTCAGATCCTATCCAACTTTATTGTCATTATACATGTACAAGTACACGGCGGTGAGTTGTTGTTAGCATTTGAAACAGAAGAGCAGTAAGCAGCAAGTGCAGAACATACAGTATCTACAGTTTGTACATGATCAGGCAGAACTATAGACACATAAACAGGTGGATGTGCTGGGAACATATACAGTGGAAGTACTATGGATGTAGTATGCGGAGGTGGTATGAAGAAAAACTAAAGTCTATTAAGTAAAATAATAAAAGTAAGTAAGCAGGTCATATTTGCAAATGTTGAAATATAGCCTTTTAAATGCATTTTAAACTGTAACTCAGCATTTTAACATTTCTATACCTTTTTTATTTGCTCCTATTCTGCATTTTGTTTAATTTTTAAGGATTCCTTTCAACACTTAACCTCTAACTGTAAAATGTGTTTCCATTCCACAGCCCCCTCCACCGTCAGCGGCCTGCAGGTGGTGTCCTCTTCCTCTAACAGCCTCACTGTGTCCTGGAAGGCCGGTCCAGGCAGGGTAGAGCGATTCTGGGTTCTGCTTACGAACCAAAGCGGGGATCTGATGAGGAATATTTCTCTAGAAAACAGTGTGACCTCCACCGTGCTCGACAACCTGCATCCCGGGACTATATACATTGTTACCGTGGTAACAGAAGCTGCTGGACTGAAGAGCTCCGTGTTCGAACAAGCTGTGACAGGTAGGCAACATCCCAAATCTGCAACTTGTTTTGTGTTTTTACATCACAGGGTTTTTTTTTTTTTTTGGTTTTTATACAGTTTTATAGATCAGCATTTACAGTATTATATATGCACTCCAATACATGTCTGATAGCTTTAGTTACATCTTTTTTCCTTCCTGTCCAGTGAAAACATTCGTCCAAATATGTTGCTTTTCCAACACATTTAGGGTGTAACCCACCATCGCCCATAGATCTGGCTCTGTCACTCCCATGACCCTCACAATGATGGATAGGATAGGATAGGATAGGATAGGATAGGATAGGATAGGATAGGATAGGATAGGATAGGATAGGATAGGATTGGATAGGATAGTTATATTTTATATAGGATAATTATTTCTTCAGGTGAATACCGAGAGTTCTCAAAAAAGATGCTGTTCCTTCTGGATGAGTGGACAGGCAACTGTTCATTTATTTAATTTGAACCTTTATTTAACCAGGAAACTCTTTTTCAAGATTTTATTGTACATTTATACAAAACAAAAAACAGACAGAGAAGGGCAGAGATAAACCACAGACAGACCAGTGTGTAAGTAACAAAAAAATGCAGAATAACTCATTTAAATATACATTAATAGCAAAGCAAAGACAATCCACTATCTCAGTGTGGAGGAGATCACTAGGATTCTATACTGTTGTTCGTCACATGTTCATGGTAGGAACATTGAAATGCAAAAACTGTCCACAAGGCAATAAAATTAAATTGGTCAAATCTACAGCGTCAAGACATTTGCATGCATTTTTCTCCAAGAATTTCACATCTTAAATTAAAAAAAAAAAAAAAATCAAACCCTGTCCGCTGCAAAGGACATTCCACAAAGAAAAAATACAACTGAAAAAACATGCATCATGCTGTTTACAATCAAGGCAATTATTTAATGTGAAAAAAAGTCAAAACATTTACTTACTGCATCTAAAAAGGATATAAATATGAATGTTAAAGTTTTAAAGTAACAGAAAAATACTATTATAGAAACCATCAATGTATTCTATGAAGTGCAGAGACCAGAGTAGAATGTAAAATGTACAAGTGTTATATTAATATGTCCGTATTTGGACATATGCTTATATATATATATTAATATTAGTTATGACCTGAGTTCACAGTCCTGACAGCATGAGGAAAAAAGCACTTCCTGAGTTTCTCTGTTTTGGCCTTGATGAGGCGCAGACATCAGCCAGAGCATAGCCACTCAGACAGTCACCAAATCAATCAGTCAATAAACTAATTTATCATCTGAAGCACTATTTTACAACTCAAGCTTTTATGATTTCATTTGTGTTTCCATTCCCATAGAACTTGATGAGTAAGTGAATGGTAAAAAGAAATGATTTGCCTTAAGTGGTAAATATTAATACCCAAGTCATGAATTATTGGTACATTAAATCGATGTTTAATTCCATAGAGGTATCACTTCACACCTATGATTTTATACTTGCCTTGAATTTTATGTGTTGTCTGTGTATGTGTTTGTAAGTGTGTGCAGTTGGCTGTGTGTAACCTAGTTCATTTTGCTGCTTTGTATGTTGGCCAGAATGCTGTTGTTCAATCTCAGTGGGCGTTTAATAAAGCAGCTCCTTAAGTTTCAGGTCATTTTATAGTTGATTTTTAGTAGAAGATGCAACAGATTGAAAGGCCTTTTTTCCAGTTCAGTGAAGACAGAATGGATAAATACCGAGACCCAAATACTAAAACTGCTTGTACTTTTTGTTTGCTTTTGTTGCAAATTTATGAGAAGGTAATATGTGTGTTTTTTGTTTTTTGTTAGCTTGATACAGAATTTTTTATCCTCTCAGTGACCAGAACAATCAATCAGTTTAACATCTTGTCAAAACAGCAGACATAAGAAACAGTAAAATATTATCTTGTTAAAAAAAAAAAAGTATTGTATATAATATAACATTTTCACCAGTTTTGAGTCTTTTTCATTTGGTTTTAAAAAGGCAAACCTCTCAGAGTGGTCCATCTTCAAAATGATTGTACTTTTCTGTGACATTTGTGTTCTGAGTCATATTGTGTTATGTTGAGGTATGGTTTTCAGTAATAATATATTGAACAGATCACCTTTCATGTCCAGTGACAGATGGGAACTTGTACATGTAGGCTGTACGGAGTTGCTTGTTTCTGAGCCGTTGCTTCTCTTTGTTTTACTTTCCTACGCCACCCTGTCCTGTGTCCTCTCTCGCTGCAGCAGTACTGTCAGACATTTTCCCGTCGTTTCCAGGATATTTCAGGCTTTTGTCCTTCCCACCCTTCCTCTGACTGCAGCTGGTCACCTCGTCTAAAACCTTTCCCACCCAAGAGCATTATCAGTTCAATAAATCTTTCCAAACTTGAGAGACCGAACTGAGGGATGACCTTTTATACTGATGACAGAACAGTTAGCATGTCTGGAAAGAAGTGTTTTACATGAGCAGTGGAGGAAATATCGAGAGTTTTACTGAAGTAAAACTACAGGAAAAGTACTCAACTACAAGTAAAAGATTTGTTCTGAAGTATGTAATTAAGTAAAGTAATGTATTTTTTGCTTGATAACACCCATTTTTAATAATAAATAAATATTAATTGAAAGGTCCCAGACTACTTCACATTTGAGAAACTAACCTTTAAAGATTTGTTGAAAACAGTTAATCAACTGTCAAGAGTGTGATAATGAGTGTCTCTTTAAATTTCCAATAGTTTGATATGCGGATATAAGTTATAGCTTAAAGGAGTAACTGAGTAACTTTAATTTGTTTTGTGTATCTTTAAATTGAAAGAAATAGACATTTTCATGCACAGTCATGGGAATGGCATACATTTTGTTTTTGTTATTTCAATGTTTCTGAAATACACTGAAGTATTATATAGGCTATACTGTATATATTATAGGCTTTACATGATCACGATTTTTGTGCCAATCACCGATCACTGAGTTTAAATAAACCGATAACCAATCATCGATCTGATCACGTGAGGAGCAATATTTAAATTACTTGTTTATGTACTTATATACTTATGTCCGACTATACGGACAAGCACTGTCTAAAGTTGTTTGC
>JAQQZY010000024.1:19328927-19339529 GCA_030068375.1 Ostorhinchus rueppellii | reverse complement strand
TAGCGTCATTGATCGGATCGGTGATTTATGACATGACGGTCGATCACGAACATTTCAAAAAATGCCAAATATCGGCCAATCCGATATAGCCAATATGATCGGTGTAAAGCCTAATATATTATACATCAGGGTTCTCCCCAGACAATGGAAAAACAGCTCGGCACCAGGGTACTGCTAGCTCAGCGCCACTATACTCATTTTTCAATTTTTTATATTTTTCACCCATAATTTTGCTAAAATCTACCAAAATCCATTGGATTTGCAGGGACGCATTCCATTTTCCAGTGCTATGTTGTTTTTCCTTTGAAATTTCACGCAATTGTGCCCCCCCCCCCCCAGCCACCAGGATAGTATACATTTCTGGTGAGAACTCTGTATATGTTGACTTTTTATTGACAAATAAATAACATTTAAGCAAAAAATTAATTTTTAATGTTTGTGAATTCATTCCCAAAACTTTTGGCCATGACTGTAATAATCTAGTATGTAATTTACCGATAAGATAGACAAGACAAGAAACAAGATGAGAGCTTTTTTGTGACCAGATTTTTCAATACTCTCACAGTGAGTAAAGGCAGTGTGCAGATTTTCAACACCAGAAGTTGTGTCATGCTTCACTGGTTTTTAGGTGTAGTCTTGAGTGTAAAAACAGTAACTGTGGTGTGTTTTAAATCCCTTGAGTGTATATTAGATGTATCGCAACACAGGGTCTTATACTGTAAAACACCACAATGTCGTCATTCAGGTAAAGCATACAAAGACTACAAAAATAACAATGACACTAATAAGTAAAAATAGAGACAAATAAAGCATAAGAGAACACCGATTCTGTATTTTTCTTGACTATCCTCTTCCCTCAGTCCCAGTAGCAGTGTCCGACCTGAGGCTGGACAACAACGGCAGCTCTGACACTTTACTGGCATCATGGACGACACCTAAAGGGGGTGTGGACGCTTACGTGGTGACTTTGTCGGCCCTGGGATCCTTCCCTCAGGAGCGCCACCTGGCCTCCAACTACACCAGACTCATTTTCCAGGGACTGATCCCAGGACGGAGCTACCAGTTAAGCATCAGGACCACAGCAGGAGGAAGGAGCGCCACAGCCAAGACCAGTGGGAGGACGGGTACATGCAGCTTTACACACTTTAACAGATGAAATGGTGTAAATATCACTGTGACAGAAGAACAGCAGTGCATGCAATTATACTTGATAATGTTTAACCCTTTAACCAAGAATTATCATACATAAGTATTTCTTTTCTTTTCTGTTCTTTTCTTTTCTTAAATCTTTTAAACGACTTCAATCTTGTTCAAAACTACCAAACCTTCAATTGTTTTCATGATTTTAATCCTTTAAATGTCAGTTTAATTATTCAAATTATGAATTATGAAGGGTTAGTGAAAATAAAAAAAGAAATAAACAATACTGATGTATGAGGATTTTAAAAGTTTCTTACATTTTGTACATTTTTGCTATGAAGGTGTACAGAGCGTGCAAAATGCATCAATAGAGTATAAACAACATGTAAGAGTAAAAGATCTTGGAAAATTAATGCCACAAGCTGTAAAATTATTACCAAATCAAAAAAAAAAAAAAAGGTGAGAAAAATGTGCAAAAATATCAAAGGGGGGTTAAAGGTTGATATTAATCGTCAAATTGCTGATAATTTAAAAAAAAAAAATTGCATGTGTTAAATAGCTTCTCTTTTATTTTTCAGTCCCTGAGCCTGTGTCAGGCCTCTCCATGTCAGAGGTCAAAGGTGGAAGAGGGTTAACGCTCACCTGGTCGCCCCCGAGAGGTGACTGGGAGAAGTACAGCGTTCAACTGTGGAACGGTTCAGCTCTGGTGGTGAATGAGACCATCAGTAAAATAGTCAGACAGCACTTCATTCCCGTGTCCACCTTCGGCCTCATACCCGGTCGACTGTATAGGGCCGAGGTGACAGTGCACAGCGGCATTCTGGGTAACAAAGCACAGTGCCAAGGACGACTGGGTTAGTCAGTTGTTTTTTGTTTTTGTTTTTTGACATTTTTTATGTTTGATACAAAGGATTTTTGACATGATGATGATGATGATTTGTGACATGAAAGATAGAAAAAATACATTCTTTACCTATGTAGGAACACGGATATTTGAGTCGAAAAATACTCAAGTAAAGTACTGTATTAATGCTCGCTGTTTCTGTGTACTCCAAAATAAATCTAATAGAAATAAGAAATTTGCATGAATAGAATTCTTAAAACTAGTATTATAAATATAACTGGTTTAAAACTTTGAAACTAGAAAGAAAGTTGAAATATTATCGAAATTTTCACATATTACACATAAACAGGCACTTTTATGTAAGAAATGTTTACTTAAAATGATTGTTCTGTTTTCTTCATAACACTGATTTAAACATTTTACTTACTTTAAGGATTTACACCTAAATTAACACTTTTAAGTGTTAAAAAAATGCATACAACAGGACATGGTTTCATATGTTCTTGATTTGGCTAACGTTGAGAATTCATATCTGAACTTTGAGAATAATAAATTGCAAAAATTGCTTAGAATAAGGCAGCATATCATCATAAGGCATATTAAAAATAAATAACATAGGTGACTCGGGATAAAACCAGAAGCTTATTCTTATAGTTTTACCATTTCATTGAAATAGTGATGAAACTCAGTCTATTCCAATAGTATTATATCCAATAGTATGACATTTGAAACTTACGTGTTTGGTTTATGTGTACAAGTGTAAAGTATAGATATTTGTGCTACAGAACAAAAGTAATAAGTCATCAGAAAATATATATACTCATGTAAAGTAAGTGTAGTATATAAGTATTTGTACTTCGTTACTTCTTTGTTGCTACTTGTTTTCTCATTATTATTAATCATATTCATATTAACAGGGATATTTGTAAGTAAAAGCTGAATTATACACTTTATAAATACTCCATTTGTCATTTCTGGCAAAAGAAAATGTTAAGAGTGAGTTCTTGAATATAGTTTGTATATTAATAGTAAGTCACATAAACTAACTGGACTAAATAGAATAATCCACTACTGCAGTTATCATATTAGATCATGAATACCTGATCTTCATCCTTTATTTTCTGCCCACCAGCCCCTCGACCGGTTAAGCAGCTGCTCATCCGTCACAGTGATGAAACCGTGATGAGTGTTGTGTGGAATCGACCCGTTGGTGAGTGGGAGGGCTTCACTGTAGTCCTCAGACAGGGGGACAGCGTCGAGGCTCAGAGGAAACTCCCATGGGAAGCCAAAGAGTGCGCCTTCAACACCCTCACCCCAGGACGCCTGTACACCGTCACCGTGACGACCAACAGCGGCAACTTGACCAACTCTGTCTCAGTGACGGGATGGACCAGTAAGTCTGCGATTTAGCATTTTCATATTGCTGTCACTTGATTGAAAATCTAAAGCACTCGAACAAAAACCTAAATAGCACAACTTCCATACTAAAGAGATATGAACACGATATTAATGTCTCAGGATTAACCCTTTCATGCATGAATTATGAATAAACTAGTGACATTTCTGACATATGACATAGACTTTTGGATTTCTTCATTATCTTATTTCTTAACATAACATAATACACTATTATTCATTTTAGTGGATTCAATGCATCAACAGTTTAACATGTAATTTTTTAAACATGAACACATCCATAAAGCTCCATCCAGAAATAGAATATATCACTGATTTAAGAAAACATATCATTTTAGTATAAATTATAACTGTCCACAGTGATTATATTCTGGGAAACTTAAGTCACTGAGACAAAATGACAAAAACCATAAGGATTAAACTGTGAACAAATTACTAATTAACCTGCAGATTATTAAGGAATTTCTTTGTAACTATTTTTGAGTTCGTACTTGTACTCGTCGTCTTCTTTTGTTTTTCCGTTTTGAGTTCATTAAACAATATATCAGGTTAAAATCTGGCTTTATTTATCCCACTGAGGAAATTCAAGTGTCGCAGCAGCATTTACAGTAAACTGAGCTGAAAAAAATATTAGACGACACAATGGCATAGTTAAAAGATGGAATCATTACTGCAAACAATGTAACTATAATTAAAGACTGAATAACTTTCCACTGCAGTGATGTCATGTATCAAAGGGTTATGTGTGTGTGTGTGTGTGTGTGTGTGTGTGTGTGTGTGTGTGTGTGTATGTGAGCATTTTCTGTTTTATGTGGGATTTTTTTTCCCATTTTCAAACGGTACATTTGTATTGTTGCTGCTCAATAAACAAATTATTAAAAAAAAGATGAGTGAAACAAGTGAAGGAGCTGAGTTGTAGATGTGGATCTTTATGAATGAGGAATGATAGACAGTCCAGTTTATTCAGCGTTTGTGTAAATGCGGAGTTCAAGGCTTTTCTTTTAAATTATGTATTAATACTCGGATTTAATAAAGTGCTTTCAACTCAGCAGTAGTGGAAGAAGTATTTAGATTCTTTAAGAACTGAGACCATTTTGAAGATATCTTTATCCCTTGCAGCTCCGGCCCAGGTCACTGAGCTGCAGGTTTCTAACGGCGGCGGTACTGACAGCCTTCAGACCCAGTGGGAACGAGCCACTGGTGACGTGGACTCCTATCAGGTCCTGCTGGTCCACGACAGCAGCGTCATCAAAAATGAGAGTGTAGCGGCAGACACCAGCAGCCTCAGCTTCCACGCTCTGAGGCCCGGCGCTCTTTACCGGGTGGTTTTAACCACCGTCAGAGCTGGACACACCTCCAGGCAGACGGTCGCAGAAGGACGCACGGGTAGGAAACACAAATATTTGAATGTTCTCCCAGAGACATTTATGTTGGATGTAAATACATCAACATAAATACAGTCTGAGCAAAACTGTGTGAGTATGAGGAAGAATAAATGATCAGGGGTGTCAAGCTCAGTTTAGTTCAGGAGCCAAATTCAACCCAATATGAGCTCAAATCGACCAGTAAAATAACAACAGTGAAAAAAGTAAAGTTACATTATGAAAATGTTTACAACTACAAAGTTTTCTTAAAAATCTGAATAACATGAACAACCTAAAACATCCTAAGAAAAGTAAGTGCATTTTCAATAATATTATGTCTCAGTTTATCATTTACACATGTATATTACATCTTACAGATCACAGTGGATCTGCAAATACACAAAACATTTAGTAACAGGCAGAATATTGTTAAAATTACACTGACTTCTCTCAAGACACTTCATGTTGTTCACATTTGTTTAGGTTATTCAAATTTTTTGTGAAAGGATAGTTTGTAAATGTAAATATTTTTATGTAATTTTGCTTTTTTACTCTGTTTGTGGTCTGCAGTGAGTTTGCACACGCTTTAATACATGCAAACCTTTTGTAGATCTGGTCCGTAGTTGTTAAATTTAGCTGCAGACTTGGCAGATGCATGATGGTTAAATCTAGCTTGTTTATTTATGTAATGTCTGTTGAATTTTACACACAGTTACATAACAGCATATAATACCAGCAATAATGTGATATCATTGCATTGTGTCTTCTGAGACAATAGAGGTCCCGTTGCCTCTCACTAATTCAGGTCACCAGTGACATGAGGACTCATAAACAGCACTGTGGATGACAAACTTACAGGAGGATATTATTGAAAACTGTCCCTTATCTGATGCAACAGGAATTTGCCTGGAATTTGCAGGAAGTGTCGACTACACAAGTAAAGAAAAAACAGAAAGTCAAGGTCTGTCTATCAAAGACTTCCCGTTAGAAGGGAAGAGGATGAGGTTCCACTATGTTGAATTCCAGCATGAAGACTTTATTGCTGCTGGAAAATATTTAGATGAATGTCCTCCAAGTCACCAAGGACCTCAAACATCAAACAAAACATGCATAATGTAGTGCATAATGGATAACCCTTAAAATTAGTAAGTGTTTATTCAGATGTTAAGGCTATTACTAGACTTTTCTCACAGGTATACTGTAGACTTGGGTTTAGGTGAAATGCTATTTTTTGTCTATTAAAATGTATCAATCTAACAACAGAAGAAAAACCAAAGGAAATATGTAAATGACCTTACTACATGTATATAGATTATTAGAGGATGGATCCACAGAATAACTCACAATATGATACTAGGAGTATACGGTGTCTATGATATTACAAACACTCTGAAATATTTCATACTACCAGACAAGTGTATGATATATCATAATATAATGAAGAAAAAACACTGATTTTGTCTTTTAATTTTTTTGTTTCCTCTCTGATACCAATAAAATGATCTGCAAATGCAGATCTTCTTTTGTTTCCATAGTCATTACATTTTATAAACATTTATCTTCAATGTTTTTCCTCATATGTGTATATGTTTGTGTTTCTAACTTTGCCTTTATTTCCTTCTTTCTCTTCCATCAGTCCCGGCTGCAGTCGGTGAGGTTACAGTCAGTAACAATGGTCGTATGGACTTCCTTAGCGTCTCGTGGCGTCCAGCGCCCGGTGATGTCGACAGCTACCTTGTTGTCTTGAGGGACAGAGAGAAGATGGTCCACACTCTGGCTGTTTCCAAATCCAGCCCAGAGTGTGTTTTCAACTCCCTGGTGTCTGGACGTCTCTACAACATCTCCATCACATCTCGCAGCGGCTTTTATGAAAACCACACTATTGTCCAGGAACGAACACGTGAGTTGATTTTTGAAGAGAAATATAAAACCTGGAAGTAACCTGAGTTAATATAAAAAAAAATATATTAAAAATGTACATTAAAAAAAGAGAAAAACATGGATTGGACTTATCTATTTGCTATCTTTTTTCAGAGCCATCTAAGGTCCAGATTCTCACAGCGACCCACGCTGCCCGAGACAACTACCTGAAGGTGTACTGGAGCCACGCAGCTGGAGACTTTGACTTCTACCAGGTGTTCATCAAACACAACAACATGTTCCTCCAGAACAAGACGGTGCCAAAGACACAGAATGAGTGTGTGTTCAGTGAGCTGGTGCCCGGTCGGCTCTACACGGTGCTGGTGAGCACCTGGAGCGGAAACTACGAAACCAGCACCTCCACCGATGGCATGACATGTAAGTCACAACAATCTTAAGGCATTGAACTCTGACAAGTGTTCCATTCTGCAACTCTACAAGCCCATATGCTCCCTTCTGCATGTGCTTTATTCCATTGAGGTTGAAACTGGATGTTTCAACAAAATATTGAAACACATCCAGGGCATGACATGTTGAAACTGTCAAGAATTTAGATTTGTTACTTTTTATTGTTAACAATAAACAACAAAAAAAAAAATCATCATGATGCTATTTGAAATTTATTCCTTCACGTTTAATTCACTATGAGATCTGCTTTTCGTTATCATTTGTCATTTTATTTTATTTTTACTATTGCTTCATTCTCATTAGTTTTACATGCTCCCTGTGAATAAATTTGTGCTCCAGTACCAGCAGCAGTGCAGTCCCTGACTCTGTCTGGACGGGGTACTGAGGACCTGCAGGTGTCATGGACAGCGGCTCCAGGTGACGTGGACCACTACGAGGTGCAGCTGCTCTTCAACGACATGAAAGTGTTCCCGCCAATCACTCTGGGCAGTGGAGTGGGGGACTACGTCCTGTCCTCCCTCACCCCCGGGCGACTTTATAAGATTTTGGTTTCCACCTTCAGCGGCCCCAACCAACGGGCTCAGTTCATTGAGGGCCGCACAGGTCAGAAACTCTAAGCTAATGTGGATGTTTAAAGTTAATGCACATTTCTGTTTATTTTGGTCTTCAGGGCTTGGATGGAAATGTTTACTCCATTTTTTAAATTCATTTGACCAGATAAAATTAGAACCTTTTATATCTAGATCTTAAAATAACAGCAACATAAGCCACCTATAAAAAAAGAACTGTTCAATATCAGACATGCAATTACACAACTGTAAAATATAAAAAATACTATAAATAACTATAAACTATAAATATAAAAAAATACTGCCCAGCTGCAAAGATGCATGGGTAGTGCAGTTTTTCAATTCAATATGATGAAATGATGAAATAATGGCATTTTTATCAAACTATTGAGTATGTGAGGCTGCACAAACCACAGTATAAATATGACAACAACCACAAAACAAAGAACTTCATTCCACTTTAGAAAAGTGTAAAGCAAAATGTCTAAGCAGCTAGTATCTTAGCTAACTGTATAACTCAAAATAATTTGGTCTACATATTTCTTATAGCCTTCAAACTGTCTGAATTTGTTTAGTTCTTTTGATAGACGTGTTTTTCTGATAAATATGTGCTGTCTTTTCGCCTTTGCAAATTTTATAAAATGGTACATAGGTACACTATGTAAACACATGTCAAATTTATAACCTTTTCTCCCAGACTTCAGTGTTTCTTCCTGTTTTCTGTCTAATGAACTGGAACTGGTGGCTCCCATTTGTATAGCAATGATTAACTGTTCACATAATGAAAATCTTCTTCAATACAAAATTCAAGTTTAAAAAAAAGGGGCTGATAGGGTTAAAAATATAAGTCTGTCTTTCCTGTTTAGTCCCCAGTAAAGTGAAAAACATCCATGTGAGCAACAACGGCGACAGCAGCAGTCTGAAGGTGAGCTGGACGCCGGGTCAAGGCGACGTGGACAGCTACTCGGTGTTTCTGTTCAGACTGAACCGCCAGCTGGATGTCCGACCCATCCCCAAGCACCAGAACCAGGTGGGCTTTGGCTCTCTGCAGCCTGGACAGCTGTACAGTGTCATGGTGCAGTCCATCAGCGGAGAACTGATGAACAACAACACGGCCAGCGGACGCACAGGTCAGAGCCTCATGTACCCTAGGTTTATATGACTGAGATGATAATTCACTGCTATTGTACTGTAGTATTCTAGTAGTTTACTATGTAGCTACATTTAGTTTGTTGTTTCAGGTTGGCATTTGACACTATATATAATTATTGAGTGTGGTGGATGGGATCTAATCTAATCCAATCTAATAAACCATTTTGGATCCATATGATAAAATATATCATACCCTATAGATTTTGGCACAAGGTGGCTATTCAGCAGTACTCTATTTGATATTATTTGATACTTTAATTTCTATTACAATGATACAATGTTAGGTACATTTATAAAATTATACAACTACATTAAAGAAAACAGTTGACTCTTTAATATTTCTATCACACATTTTCAAAGCACTGGACCACTGTTAAATTCCAAAATACAAAAGGGATTCATTCAAAAACTCTGCTGGTGTAGTTTTACTTAGAAACAGACTGAACAACTAAGAAATGGATTTTTGTTTGATAGAGGAAAAAAAGTATCAGGCCCTGATGTACCATATGATTCACATTTTGGTTGATCCTGTATCAGACATTTTTGCAGCTGGACAATGTAAGACTGCAACACTGATAGCAAAGGGTTCAAATGTAAAAAAAAAAAAAACCCAAAACCCAAACCAATATGCATTTCCATATTTTCCTTATGTACCTCTTATGCTTATATATATCTTATATATATTAGGTCAAGGTTCTGCCAGCTGTGAATGTCAAAAATTTTTTGTAGTGGCATCCAGTGGTTGTCATACATAGTGGAGGAAGTCCCACTTTGACACCAGTCCACCAGTTTTTTTTTTTTTTACCTGTTTTGTGTTTTCTTCCTCCTGTCATAGAAGCCTGACTGTCACCTCCATGTGTTTCTTCTCTCCCTCCTCAGTGCCCTCAAAAGTGACGGGTCTGCAGGTCAGTAACCTCCACACAACCTGCAGCCTGCAGGTGAGTTGGCAGGAGGCGCTGGGTGTTGCAGATGGTTACAGTCTGCAGGTGTTGGACGACAGAGGCAGCCTGGTGGTCAACTCCTCAGAGCCCTCTGGACATACTCAACACAGATTTAACAACCTCACCCCGGGAAAGAAGTACCGCATCCTGGTCCAGACCACAAGTGGAGGTGTTCTCAGCCAGGGGGTCAGCGCTGAAGCCCGAACACGTAAGAGAACACTTGTGTTTTACTTCATCTGGATAAGAAATAGACACATGGACATTTATGAAATGTAAAACAACAGACATGTAGATAAAAAGATCCATATATGGATAGATAATACCATTTATGGAGGTCACTTGTGTAGAAATGATTTAGTTTTTGCGTTGTCATTTGTTGTTTCAACCTTGGAAATATACTTAATACTTAAAAATATACTTCACACATGCCCCCAATAATCGAATAAGCAGAATAAATATGCAGAAAATTGATTAACAGGGGAACAAACTTCAAACAGACTTTTACTCAGTTGTATAACAGTGCATCACAATTTTTTTAAACCAATTTTCTGATAAATAGTAAAATTAAATAAATAAAAACAAGAATTGTTATCCGGCTTCTGTTTGAATCTTCATTACTGTTGGAGACTATGAAATAAACTTAATGCAAGTATATTGCTAATAGTTGTTACTTTGTTCAGTTTTCATGCATATTGTAAAGAATTCCAAGTGGGTGCAGCATAAAATAGATAAAAGCAGTTTTAATAAATTTAGAATGAAATGAATCAAACAAGGGCGACACGGTGGTGCAGTGGTTAGCACTCGTGCCTCACAACAAGAAGGACCCGGGTTCGATTCCCGGGCGATCC
>JAQQZY010000024.1:19290081-19303460 GCA_030068375.1 Ostorhinchus rueppellii | reverse complement strand
TAATATTATATTATTTGCACAATACAATACAATCATGGCATTTCATAGAGAAAAAAAAACCCAAAAACATTTGCTGACCAGTGAATTCAGTTTGCTTTGTGTATCACTGACTACTTTTAGAGGATGACTCAGCGTGACTCAAAGTGCTGTAAGCGTATACATCCAGTAAGTGGTAAATCTGTCCGTATCTTAGGTTTCTATAGCAGTAAAGACAAACTGCAGTCATACTTCCAGCACAATTTGACCTCACAGAGCCTTTTGGAAAGTCATCCATCCATGCTTTCATTATACAGACCAAGAGTGTAAGCATCAGGCTGGTGGGATAGCCTGTGTTTTGTTTTGTGGAAAAATTAAAATATCTAAATAAAAACTACAAAAACAAAACAAAACATTCCTTGACTTAGAACTCTATGAATTAAAACACAACTAAATAGGATGCAATAGAAATATAAAGGGAAATGACATGGAAACTAAATATTTGTTTGTATCAAATGGAATTACACTAATACAACATCAATCATAGAGAGACAGAACTATCTTATAATTACCCCTATTCCTCCATCAGTCATCTAAAGACCGAGTAATACAGTTCCATGTTGGTTCAAAAGTGTCCATTTTCAGTTGTAGTCTGGCAGTCACTTGCAGTTATTCGCAGTGTAGACCCTTCTGTACCCACTGTGTGTTATGGTCAGTGGTTTTGGATCCTTCCAGTTGATAATCTGTGTTTTTATTAGACAAAGGAGTAACTGAGAGGAATAAATAGGTTTTAATGCTTTTTATGATGACCATGAGAAGTTTCAGAATATTACCAGACTTATCCTAATTATAAATGTATGTAATATATTATTAATTCATTATATGTCATTACCTGTTTTTTGGGAAAGACTATTTCAGGCAAGTTTATTGTGTTTACGCCAGCAGATGTTTACTGCTGGTCAAAAGTTTTAGAACACCTCAAGTCTAATGAATAACCTGCAATAAAACTAAGCAATGAGGTACATTTTTACAAAAAAAATAAATAAATAATGTTACTTTCAGAGTCATATAAAAATCTTTTCAGGAATTATGTAAGAAATCTTCAAAGTTGATGCAAACAGTTCCTACAAGTGTCCAAACTTTTGTTGACACTACCACAATATGTTGCTGATGATCATGATAATAATGATAAGTAGTACCCCAATGCACAAAACATTATCATCTTCATTTATGGTGCATCATGGGTGTTTAATTGAAAGAGAAAAACAGGAATTACTACATATAGACTACACTGACATGCTTTCATAGAACTGAAAAAGTGCGTGTAGAAGTGCAAACTACAGTCATATTTCCTTTATCAATCATTAATCAAGTGCCTGTTTTTAAAGTCATCCATCATGTTTTCAAGATTAAGACTGTGCATAGAGTTATATTAGTGTCACATAGCCTCTATATTCAGATAATCCATTCAGAGCACCACCATATATTTCACAATAAAACATATTCCAGTGCAGATACTTTGTCCCAAACCTATTTACAAACATTTATTTTCTTTGCATCTTTCAAAACCATTCCACAAAGAATGACAGAGTGTAAAACTGGAGCACATTGATGATTTTAATGCCTTTAAATAGAGCAGAACAACTTCAGAGAGAAGACAACATAGGGCCGAATCGATAAAGGTTCTCATTTGCGTGTACTAATTCGCCTGTGCAATCAAGAATTTTGCGCGTGGGGTTGAACAGCCGTTTGCAGGTGATTTACAAAGATTGCTTGCACAAAAGTCAACAGGTGCAAAGTCTTGGAGGCTGCCCTTTTTAAATGAGGATTTTGCACGTGCTACTGGAGACAGTACGCTGTAGAAACTGCTCTGGGATACACCAGCACTAATGGGAGCAGTGACTGGAATGATCCAAATGCACGGAAATGTAATGTTGGAGGAGCTTAGTGACAGAAGGTATTGACTCATTCATTCATTTATTTTTCATTTTAGAGGTGTGGGTGTGTGTGCTGGGGGGGTTGTTAGATTGACTGTCAGGCGCACATAATTTTGTCACACTGTAGCCTAATGTCGGTGTGTGTTTTTAATCACAATCATTCGATCAAGTGGAAAAGAGTGAAGAGCAGCATATGTCTCAATAGTTTTTTCTTCCATCATTCCAAAAATGTTCACATGAGGGTGAAAAATACATTCTCTGCATCTTATTTCATCATTTCGATGTCTCCTTCTTGTGACAATAACCACTTCCATGTGTGTGCAATTACATATTCAAACCGTTTGCACCTCCCTTTGAGATGTGTTAAATATAGACGCAGTTTCTATCAGCAAAATTGCTTTCGGGTTTGATGAATCACTTTGCATGTGCCAAATTAACATATTTACATTTTCTCCTCCCACTACACGCACAATTGTGTGTAAACGCCCCTTTTACATATTCATCGTGTCAAACGTAGTAACTGGAGGCAGACATGCTGTTTTGCACCTTTGAAAGACACAACCCTTAGTGCGCGCTGTTGGTAAATCTGTTTGTACTTTTTTTTTTGCATGTTTAATGAATTTGCACACGTTTTAATACATGCAAACCTTTTATAGATCCGGCCCATAGTGTCAAAACATTTATGTCTGTTTGCACCATTAAAAGGCACTGAAATGATTAGTCGGTCACAGTTTTTCTCTTCATTTCCTTCTTTCTGTGTGATCGTACCTGAAAACCAACAGATTTGGCTGATTTCTGCTGGAGTATGCCCCGGGAACTTTATTCTACTAGTGTTACAAAGTATTTTACAAAAGAACACATCATAGAACAAAATAAGAACATAAAGTTAATATAAAACTAAGCAAAAACTTCTTTTTTTTTTTAAAGAAAAAAGACAAAAGTTAAGCAACATATATGTAGTGAAAGTGAAAGTAGTGTTATTAAACCTACTGAAGCCTTGTTTTGACTATGTCACACTATGGCAGTGGTTCTTAATCTTTTTCTGTCAGGCCCACCTTTGGAGAATGAAAAATTTCCAGGCCCCCCTCAACCCCAACAACATTATAACAGTGGTGCGATTATAATTTTTATTGGAAAAAAAACATCGATATTGTAACAATACTTTTTGCTTTTCCTTGAGTAATTTGTTGTACAAATAAAAAATAACTTCAATTTTTGGTTGAATAATTCAAATAAACTCAACAGTAGTGCTCCCTGAGACAATATTTTTCCAAATAAATTTAGGAAATGTGCAATTATCTTACAACTATGACAATAAAGTTCCTTTTTAAGGAACAACAAACAAATTTTGGTAACAAAAAATAATATTTTAACAATGTTGGGCTGCAATGAGCCCATTTACTTTGCACGTCTCAGAACATTAAAGTGCAAACTGTACATATTGTGCAAAAACAAAAACATTGCATGTTTTTCTTTTCCAGTAAAATCCCTGAGCCCCTTTTACACACCACACCTGTTGTGGGAATATTTCTCTTTTATTCGAATGGTGTGTGTGTAAGTGAAATGGTGGGATTTGGTCCCACCTTTATCATGTCTTTGTAATGGCTCTGGAGGTAGTAACAGAGCTGTGATAAAGGTAGAATCATGGTTCTGGAACACTATGGAGAAGGAATACCTTTCGTTCTGCAACCAAGGTGTGACATTTTGATGACCGTGTGGGAGAGACAGTGGGTGCATATGGAGGCACTGGCGGGCCCTGGAGTCCATGCCAGTGCCTCCATATGTGCCTGCTGTCTCTCCTGCCAGGGGGATTTTAAAATGAGTACACGTCACCACCCCTTTGATTCCGAAATGCAGGTCGACTGTGTAAAAGTCCAGCCTGTCTCCTCTGTTCCTCCTTTGGCTTGGCTGTGGAAATCAGTCACTGGTGGAAAAAAGGCGGGTTCACCGTCTCACCTTTTTTCCAGGATCTCTGTGTAAAGGTGGCTTTTGTCCATCCTCCAAAGCTAAACTCTTTGTCTAGTCTTGTGACAGATCGCCATGGCAGTAGATTTGTAGATTTGTTTGATGTACATCCCTAAAATGAGTTCAGGGTGCTCCAACGCTAAAACATTAGTTCCACCTGCCACATGTTCTAACCTGAAGAGAAAAAAAAAACACTCAGGAGTGACCCATGCCCTCCCTGGCAAGCCTTAGCGCTCCTCTGGGGGGCCCAGCCCACAGTTTGAGAAACACTGCGCTATGGTGAGAAAAAGGCTATTAGCAAAATTAACTTACAGAATAGTATAACCCTTAAATGAAGGTGTTCACATGTTTTTACAGATAGTGTACAAATATACAGTTATGATTATTCATCCATTATCGATACATACCTGCTCCAACATGACGTTAAAGTCACTGTTTAGGAATGTAACATGGCATCCACTGCACTAACAACCAATGAGAGAGAAACGTTCCTGCCCTGTAACAGTAAATGATTACCTGCTGATACATTAAACTGTGTGTGCAAAATCTAAGCAAACTACATAAAATATCCTATAGTAACAAATAGAAAGATGTGACAAGGAGCTTCCATATTTTCCGACTAACACTCTCCAACTCCTCATCCTAAAAACAGCTGATTCATAAATTATTTAATCAACAGAAAACTTTTTATACTTTATCACCTGAAATGCCATAGATTGTCTCCTTTGGGCTATTCAAATATTTTATTTTTTGTATAATTGTGAAGTGTTATATTTTTATGATGAAACAAATATTATGCATTGTGCTTTTTCCACACTTATTTTGTAAAGAAATTGTTCAGAAGCATGATTATGTGGGAGGTTTTAAGCCACAGAAGATGTAGAAATGTACAGTTATGATTATTCATCCATTATCAATGTATACCTGCTCAAACATGACTGTAATAGTCACTGTGGAGGAATGTTACAAGTAAATTGTTGCACAGTCATTGAGAGAGAGAGATATTATTGCACGCTGTAACAGTAAAGTGTTGCCTTCATATACTACCAGTCAAAAGTTTTAAAACACACCAAGCACTTACAAAACGATCATAAAAATTTGGAATCATGTAAGGTTTTGAGAGATAATGATAACAATGTGAGTTAACTCCGAGTAAATCGGATAATTTACCAAAGCCATCCAATAAATCTTATGGAGTAAAAAGTAAATTTCTCTCTTAGATGGAGTGGTGTCGAAGTATAGCATTGCAGAAAAACTTCTATCACTTTGAAGAATTTATACTAAGGTGATAAAATACTGAACCACGGGTAAAGGCTCTGTATTCAATCCCTTAAAAGTACAAAAGTATTTATATCAAGATACACTCGAAGGACCAAATGTAAAAGTACACAATTTCCAATTTCATCTTTTACAGGGTTACTGTATATGAGCCTACTTAATAAAATTTAGTAAAAGAAATATCCAAGACTCTTAAAAAGCATTACATTTAAGTGTCTGGAACCTGAAGACACTTTTAATGCACTATTTCTACATTTCTTAAATATCCTTTTATTGATTTTATGTTCAGACTAAATCTAAATGACATAATGGAGGTGTTTTAAAGGTTTCGACCGGTAGTGTAAAAATTATACTGTGTATATGACTTATCATGACGCATTTTTGTGGGTGTTTCAATAAAACAAGTAATTATGTTTTTTAAGATTGCATGACTGGCATGCCATTACTTTCTATTAGTCATTCATTATGTCCCTCCTGGGAGAGGCCCTGGCTATCCCAAACCACACGTCATGCGCATGCGCAATTTACCGAGCCTTCACCACATTGGAGATTCCTGCTGCCTGTAACTCTCGGAAGTTTAGCCAAGTTGCAGAGATTTAGCCCAACAGGCTAGCAGGATCAAAGACGGTGCGACCACAGCAAACTTGGTTTTCTGTGAGAAAAAACAGTATTTGGACGGAACCCTTTACCTCGCAGTGAAACACGAAGGACTATCGATGGATTTGAGCCGTCTTTCATTGTTTCATTTTCGCAGACATGAGCGTTAGACACCTTTGAAAGAAGTTGTGATTGTTTTTTTGGCGCTCTAGCACCGCAGAGGAAAGATGGAGGATCTGCTGGTGTAGCAGCGGGCTAACGCTAGCTGGCTTGTTGGGTTTACTGGCCCCGGAGCTGTTCGCCAAGTGTGTGAATGTCCGAAAAAATTGGATGCTTTAGTTCAACATACGAACGGTACCTGGTAAGTATTGTTTTACGACATTGTTAGTCTATTTACATGTACATAGTGGAGAGTAAAGTGAATGCGTCGGTGTGTTCTCGGGACGCTAACTGTAGCCTCCGAGCTAATTAGGTAGCTGAAATCTGTGTTAGCTTATTCAACCAGCAGAGAGGTCAGCTTAGCTCTGTGCTAACTAGCTGCCATTACACTCTCATACCATTCTGAGCGAATGAAGCTGGCTCTGGCTAATTACAAAGTTATTCCAACAGCAGCTGCCCCCGCAGTTGGCTTCCAAACTTCTCTAACTTAGTTACCAGCCTGACTAAGTTAGTTAGCCTGCTCGAACAGCTGATTTGGTCATTTGTGTTTATTTGAGCTGCATGGTTGGTAAACACCCATAAATGGTCGTTAACTGAAAACATTCATCACAAAGTATTTTTTGCCTGTTTGTATGATACTGAAAGTGGTGGAGGTAGCCTCCAGATCTTTGATTTAAAGTTAAAGCAGGCTTAAAAAAATACTCCACTACATGTCAACGCCTGCATACCAATGCTTAAGCAAACGTATGTCACCATTACTAACAAAATATCCCTGAAGTATGAAAAGTCAGCAGTAGACCATCTATTTTACAAGTATGTTTACTACTAGAATATCACTACCAATGCATGCATGTGTTCATCTTTAATGTTATAGCCAGTAATTCATATATATATATATATATCTAAAATTTAGTAGATGAATCTATCGACATATATTGTAAATTAATATTTGATTTGTATTTGATAATTACAATGTGATCTAACAAAGTAAGATTATTTATAATAAACTTGTAGAAGTAAATCGTACTTGTGTAAAAGTGGCAGTATTCCATCACTGGTGATGGTGTACTCTATGTTTTTCTGTTGTATATATTGTTTTTAGACTTATTACTGCTGCATGAGTCTGTATGCTGTATTTCACTGCTGTAGCTGTTAAATGTTGACCTTATTTGAATATACTTGCTTTACATACTGTTGAGTAGTTTGATCTACAGTAGTACTGTGTAAAATCACCCTATATTTGCGTTGTACTCGTCCTGTGAGAAACACGTATTTCTAAAAAAAAAAAGTCTACTTTTCATGAGCACAGAAAAACAGGTTTGCTGTCAGCTTTGTGACAATACACATCCCAGCTAATCCAAGAGGGTTTTTAAAGAATTTGCTTAGCTTTAGAATTTGGAGGAGTCTAAACTCAAGCTGTAGCTAAAGGAACTATTCATCCTTCAGGCTTTTACTGGGTGCGAAGGGGATGAAATGGTATTCTCTGAAAATGAACTAAAGCTGTCAGACATTGGAGTAAAAAGTACAATATCTAACTCTGAGATGTTTTGGAGTACAAGTATGTGGCTGCAAAAAATAGAAGTCATGTGAATTACAAGAATGTCTGTCAAATTTATACCCATGTAGACAACTGGACTAAAACTACTTGGTTATCTTCCACCTTTGGTTATATAAAAGTGGCAGCAGAAATAGTTTAACTGGATTCATACAGGTCACAAAAATTAAACCTTATAGTTCAGTAATTGGTGTTTTGGTTGAAAAGCACTATTGGAATTATAATAATCCATAATAATTCATGTCTTTCTTTATACTACACAGACTTCTATAAATATTTTAAAAGCAGACACCATACTGTGTTTATAACGGACCTGTATGAGATTACATTTTTTCCGTCATTTAATTTTCAGGTCATAATCAGAATGATCTTTGTCTTCATGATTGGTAAAACTTCATCTCATCCCATCATCCTCCAATTAAAATAAGTAAATTAAAATTAGAACCAAAAACCAGAAGCACAGTCTTTTAAAAGTGACATTGTGGAACAAATTTAATGATAGTTAAACAGGTTATGTAAAATACTGCTAAAATAAAAACTACTCATTTACCTATTTACTGAAGTTTAATGTTATAATGGGCCTGTTACGTTTAAAGAAAAAAAGAAAAATAGTAAATGCTAGTGTTGGTAATCATGGTCTAATGTTCCATGTTTTCTCATATTTGCAAAATCTAACCAATTTAATATATTAACCTGTAGAATGATGAAACCAACATGTCCAGTGTTTCCTGATTCCTTAACTTTGTCAACTCCTAATCCTAAATAAATCAAATAATTTAATCAACTACAAATTAGTTGAATTCGGGTCTTGGTAATTGGTAAAATAATTCTTTGTCACATTTTCTGGTTATATCTTCCCAATTTGATTACTTTCCTTTATATATTTTTTTTCTTTTTTCATCATTATCTTTTTGCTTATCTTCAAACAATTTTCTAAAGGTACCAACTTATGTTAATTATTTTGCAGTTCATGTTTGCAAAGCAAGAAAAGAATGAGTGTCCCTCCAGCTCTGAAGATGGAACCAGGGCTACTGGTGGCAGGATCTAGGTGAGTGACGTAGCGACGGGAATGTAATGTCTACGTGTTTTGTTGAACACTCTTCTGGTATCGCTCAAGCTTCTTGTCCTCGTTCCTTGTAGACATCAGATGGTGCTCTGAAGAAGCCATGGGTAGCTGTTTAAGCTGTCCAGAGAAAGAGTCAATTCCAGATAATCATCAAAGTAAATTCAAGGTGAGTTCCTGCTGCAGCCTGCCTCAACACCAAGCCTCGCAGTCCGTAGGAGTCTGTCAACCCACACCCTGGATTATTCACTAATGATTGTGGTTAGGAGGTTTCACAAACTCTGCTGATTACATTTTCTCATTTTCAGAGGTGTTTTTTTTCCCTCACTTTGGTTATGTTACATTTCTGCGACCTTATTGATGCCTTTTTTTTTTTTTTTTAGATGGGTGTTGGGCTTTGATTAGTCAGTAATCATCATTTATTTTACCTGGTGAAACTTGTATATAATATGTACTGGGACCGTCCCAGCTCGGGCCATTGATTTGTTTGAAAAGTTAACATGAAAGTTTATTTTAAATTTGTAGGACCTGGCTTTTTGAGCAAATGTTGAACTTGGTCCCTTTTTATTCTCTGTATGTGGATGTTGGTGAGTGTTCACAGTAATCGAATGAATGAATCAGCATGACCCATTTATATGTAGTTTTCAGGAATTGCGTCCTTTTTCAGACTCAGATTTATTGTCATTCAGTAAAAATATTACAGATGCTGTCATTTTACTTTTAAGTTGTTTTGTACAGGTACTGAATTTCAGATTTATTCATCAAGCAGATTAAAGTCAGTTCAACTCGTGAATCATCAATGACAGAAAAAAATTAAACATGAAATTTTTTTCCCAAACTGTCCAACTTTTCCAATCTAATGGGGTTTAATGTGTATATGGTCATTTGTTTTAAGAGTCTAGTACTATCAAACACTACAATTTGTTTGTTGTGGCTACATTTTAATTAAAATAAATCATATTATAAATAAATGCATCGGGGTTTTTTGCTTCCTTTACCTAACTTATATCTGATCATGAAGGTGATCAACGTGGACGACGATGGGAACGAGCTGGGCTCTGGCGTGATGGAGCTGACCGATGCCGAGCTGGTCCTCCACACCCATCGCCGTGACGACGTCAGGTGGCCTTACCTGTGCCTACGGCGCTATGGCTACGACTCCAACCTCTTCTCCTTTGAGAGTGGCCGACGCTGCCAGACAGGCCAAGGTACAAAAATGAATAACTTTGAGATGAAATAAAGTGTGCTTTTTCCTTAGAAACTGGGAAAAAAATTAAGTGTATTCAGTGGTTTTAGAACAGTAGATGCCTCTGTTTTTTTTTTTTGTTTTTTTATGTTTTTGGTGAAAGAAATCTGTAAGCTTGTGATCTAAACACATATTTTTTTTGTATTCTTCTGTTAATATAGTTTGGGAGGGTTAAATATATGGCTTGCATCACCCCAAAATCTTAAGGAATCAAAAAGAGACTTACAAAACAAAATAGTTTCCTACACAGGACCGTATGTAGAACTGTTTACCTTCTTTTAATCATAAATCAGACAGAACAGAACTGTACATAGAGCTGTTGGGAATGAAGAAGTGTTGACAGCAAATGCAGGAGCAAAGTTATGCTGGACTTGGAGTTGATGTATCCAGTATCACCAGTATATCCAAACTTACATTTAGAGTGGATATACGTAGATTAGTCTAGTGAGTCAAAGTGAAACTATCGATTATTCTAGTCATCAATTACCTAATGAAGCTTAACTTTTCTTTTTACTCAATTCGTGAAATTAAATTGTTAGCTCAGGAAAAAATAAAAAAAGGAAGACATTGAAGAATTCCCGTGGGGTCTTCAGATTGCTTTCTCCCCCCCAAACAATGTGAAGATGTTTTACTGACTTACCTGAAGACAAAAAAAAGATCAATAGAGGAGACGTTAATCAGGTATTGAAATAGTTGCAAGTACTTTTTCCTTAGTAGATTAAATAATAAGTGAAATATTTATCTACCCAGAAACAGGAGCTAAAAATAGACCTTTAAAACAGCTTGGATAGAAGTGTTGTAGCATTGTAATCACCAGTTCTTTCAGTGAACACAAAAAATAGGCTTTTTTTTTCTTAACGGTTCCAAATATCAAAAGGTTCATTTGGAGCAGAAGTTTTTGATTTAAACAAAATGAACTGCCCTTGTTGAAAAAGTCTTGAAACGTGTTGAATTCAGTTTTTTTAATAAAGCCCAGGAAGTATTTAAATATAGTCTTCAGTTTTCTTAACTGCCACAAACATTAACTCGTTTAGTTTAATTAATAAAGTCAAAAATAAATGTCTTTTTCCTTGAGCGAGTCAAGCTGTTCTATGTGCATGTATACATTTCTGATGTTGTGAAACTATTAACCCTTCACTTCTTGTTAAGAGATGATTTTCCTACAACATAAACTGAAGTAGTGGTTAAAAAGAACAATGAAAAAAGTCTTAAACAGCACTAAATCTAAATACATAATGACTTTGGACACCTGGATGAGTCTGTATCTTTGCCATCACTCAGATCAATGTTGAAGCAGCAAAAACACTTCAGGAATATTGCATTAAAACACATTTCAGAGGAGTTTAACAGCTTCAGTAGAAAATAAGATTGTATTTTCCTTTGAATCAACAGTGTGTCATGCAGGGCCTTAGGGGTGACCTTGGTCTGCGGCTTCATCTTTGCACTGCTGCTGAATTTTGTTGTCAATCTGTCACAAATCACATGTTTCTGACTCTGCCGTGACACGCCTTTATTGTGCCATTATTTTTGGATCCCATGCTGTCATAAGGATGAGGTGGCGAGAGCTGGGGGTTTGGGAGGGGTTCAGTAGGTTCGTGGGTGTGGTAAGTCTCAGGCACGCCGTGTTTTATCCCCCCCCTTCTCATTCATACCCCGACCACCCAGTATGTGATCAGACGTACAGTATGGATAGCTGTAAGTGGAGGTGTGTGTTGTGTACCGTTGCACTGGGACTCAACCCTGTGCTGTGTTTCTCCCTGTGTGCAGTGTCTCCCTGCAGTGTGATTACTCTCAGTCTCAGCAACTGGGCCATGCGTGGTTTGTCCTTGGTGTGTTGCCATGACCTTGGTTAATTTTCTTTTTTTTTTTTTTTCACCTGTTTGATGGTAGTTTGTCCGTCTTTATCCTCCCTTAGTTCTCCCCTCTGATGGGGACCTGAAAGGACTAATGATCAGGCTACACACACTTATTTTCATTACTAATAAATCACTACCACTCCTCTTGAAATGTTAAAAATTACAACATGCCCATCACTTTGTCTCAAATAAGTGCAGAAATGACTGAGCACTTGAGTTTCAGACAACAGTGTTGCCAGATGAGAAGTATTCAAGTATTTTTCCAGAGGCTTAATGTTATTGTATTTTGACTAATTGAGTAAATTCAACTTCAACCATCATCCCTACAGAGACGTTTCTCTTCCATGAGCAACATATTGAACAGTGCACAAGGATTATTTGTTAAGGAGTTGCATCTAATGCTGTAATACAGTGTTTCCCAACCAGAGTGCCGTGGAAAATCATCCAATTTCACCTGATCAGTACTGTAGCAAACAGTGTGATGTAGATCCATACGACTGCACACATCAGTGATTCACTCTACAATGGTTTCCTGCTTTCCTTTGCAAAATAAAAGCGAAAGTGAGCCAGTGCTTTCTGTTGATAAAGCCCCCCTCACTAGTGATGCACAAATTAGTGAGTTGCCCACAAACCCCGGGTATTGGGTTAGGGCAGGGGAGATATTTCTCCCATACTATTATACAACGGACCTCAATCCAGGGGTCCATCCTGAGTGGTCACTGACTCAACCCCTCTCAGCTTTCTTGTTCCAAACAGCCCGTGCACCCCAACCCCCCCAAAAAAGAGAGATTTGTGTCTTTCTTCAATTCCTGCTAGGATGTCAGCTTTGTGTTCAAATAAACAGGCCCAAGTTTCACACTGAAGAAGTAAATTGAGGCTAAATTAGCATTATATTTCAGTAAATATACTTTTTGTGACATTTTGGTTTGGGGGTGTGCCTTGTGAGTTTTCTGACGTAAAATCTGTGCCGTGGCTTTAAAAAAGGTTGGGAAACACTGCTGTTAATACATAAATTACATAAGTAAGTTGCAAAGTAAATGAAACTGTAATTGGTGGTAGATGAAGTTATTAAATTAGTGTCAAATCAAAGGTAATGATTTGCCAAATTAAGTCAAGTTAAACATTCCTTTAGGTGAAGACCCTATAAGTGAGCTGGAACATTTGACTTGAAAACTGATGTAAGTCTTCCCAAACTTCCCAAAGCTGTAATGAGTCACATCCAAGAAAAGGCATAAATGTTCAGAAAACATGTATTCATTCAAACAATTTTTTTTTTTTACAATGCCTGTAAATTCATCCATCCTTTATTAAAATGAAAAAAATCCTGACATATTTATAATGTTATATTGTTCTTTCAGCATTGTCAAATCATAATGTCCAACAAAAAAAACAAAAACAAAGCAGTTCAATAAAGCCAAGGCTGTAAAGGTAAACTATAAACCATCATGATTTGTCGTAGGGCTGCTCAATTAATTTAATTTTAATCGTGATTACGATTTTGGCTCCAGACGATCTCAAAATTCATATAATGGAGGAAAAACGATTGATTCCCGTTCTAAGATGCGTTTTTTTCTACGACTGTGCTGTACTCACATCACGTAACTGCTGCTGTACGACTAGCGAACCATTCAAGCTAAACTTCGTACACAGGATTTCCTTTTCTTGTCTTCATGAAGTCGTCTTGAAGTCAAAAACAGGACAATCATTGACAGTCTTTGACAATCGGTAAAAAGACTTGGATTTCTCC
>JAQQZY010000024.1:19262229-19273910 GCA_030068375.1 Ostorhinchus rueppellii | reverse complement strand
TCTGAAAATATTCACATCTTTTCAACATTAATAACATGTAAACTGTCATTCAACCAGCAGCAGTAGCATTAGTTCAGGTTTTTGGATAGAAAAACTAGCATGTTAGAGTGATAGTGAAAACCACTGTGGTACCCCATGGTGTGGAAAACAGAAAGTTAATAAAAATAAAATAAGATCAATTATTGCATGTCTTGTGATATGAATATTGCACACTCTGTTACTGCGATAACAATATTTTTGCGATATATTGTGCAGTCCTAATCAGAAAACAGCAAAACTAAGACCAAATTCATTATTGTTTCATAAAGTGACCTTGATTTGTGCTCTTCTTTGTCTCGTTCAGTAAGTTTTAGCGGTGGAGAAATAATACTTGTACTGTTGGATCTGCTTTGTGTTAGCATAGTGGTGCAAAGTTTGTCACATTCGTCTGTTTTATTAAATTACTAAACATACGCTGGTCTGGGACTGTTAGCTGGTTTTAGATATTTGCCGTTTTAAGTATTTGTTTGGTTTGTTTCCATTTTGTTCACACTCTTCTGGTTGCATGGATGTATACAGCATGTGTATATGACTATGAGGGACATGTAGCATTCCCATGGTAACAGACAGAGCTGCAGATGTAACTACTTGTGTATTTGAAATGATCTTTAATGTGGATGTGCCCATATAGTGTGCAGTCTGCATAAACACTCAGTCCACAAATATGAATCAGCTTCATTACATGTGGTTATGAAAGATGGTTTACAAACGTTGGATTTAAGTATGGCTCAAAAACACCAAATATATTCTCCTTCAACATCAGATTAAATAACACGTAAAGATTTTTCCTCTTGTAATACTGTATACGTTATAAGTTGATTATGATAAAAGTTGAAATATAGAGAAACTTGTGACTAAAGTATGTTTCAAGTCCTGAGAATGTTCCTCAACAGACACAAAAAGGCCAAAAAATTAAACAAAAAACACTAGTACAGCTACACCTATTTTGCCATCCCAAATAGGTGTTAAGGTGAATAGATATTAACCCTTTCATGCATGAATTATGAAAGCCTAAATAAAGATTTTTTTTTTCCTGGAAGTTTTTCTTCCTCTTTAGGCTTAAACAACAACAAAAAAACCAAAAACAATGAGATTGAACTTTATTATTATTATTATTATTATTATTATTATCATCATTATTTTTTTTGTATTAATTTACTATTTTTCATGGGGTTGCAAAAATGTCCATTCAGCTGGACACCATGCATTTAATTTTTTTCTGATAGCTACTATATACTTCCGTTTTCCTAATATGTTATTTACATCATTATGATCTTGTTATCCTGCTTGTTTTTGCAACTTTACTTCTTGTAAATAGGGTAGGCATAAATAAGCTGTTGCTTCAGCCTACACCTTTTGTCCATGTTTAATTTAGAAACTCTAACTGTATGCATGTATGTATCACGTTCTGTCGAATGGACAAACAAATTACCAAATGAATGAAAAAGAAACATGTATTCACTGGTGCACCGTTTGAAATTTCTGAAATTAAAACATTTTAACGCTGCTAATCTAATGTTTTCTCACATTTTAACATACACTAATACTGCAGTAACAGTATGAACTGCCATGTTTGGGATGATGCATAAGTGTCCACGGTGTTGACTGATACAGAACTAAAAATACAAAACCCATGAATATACAAGAGAACAGCTGGAGAACAGCTGCCCACTGTAGTGACCACTATGCATGAAAGGGTTTAACTGGTTCTCCAACAGAAAAAAGCAGATGGTGAAGTAGTTCTGTTACATCTGTACAGCTGTTAACAGAAGCTGCACATATACTGGAGCGTTTGAATCTCACCTGGTTCACAAGAAAATTCTCCGTCTGAGTTCCTCTTTGGCGATGCTCCCGGTCGTTCATACTGCAAAAACACACAGATTAGTTTAACTGAAGCTCGTCACGTCTTATTGCAGCTGTACTTACGTGTGTGTGTGTGTGTGTGTGTGTGTGTGTGTGTGTGGGTGGGGGGGTGGGTGTCTGCTTGTTAGTACCATGGCTCCAGATGTGGGCTGGACAATCCAGGCGTACTCGGGCCTGATGAGCCGGAGACAGTTGAGGGCGGCCAGGTAACAGTTGACCTGCTTCTGGAGACCGAGGCGAGTCCGAACCTCACGACCGAGACGCATCCCGAACTCAAACATCACTGTCCCAGCTGGACGAAACAAACACAGACCCAAAAGATTATTCAGCACAAGCTGGATGTACAAATGCATAACAAGCCAAACTGAGGAAAACTACATAGATACAGATGTGAATTAAGTTTAGAAATACTCAACTTATTATCAAAGTAATGAAAGTTAGACGTGAGAGATCTCTGTTTATCTTAAAGCTCATGACTTCTCAAAAAGCTTTTCCCTTCAGTCAAAATTCAGATGTTTAAGCCTTATCTACATGGAGATCATCATTTTAAAAAAGATTTTTGTAAAAATAACATTATCTCAAGAATGTGTTTCATTAAAAATGTGCATGGGTTGTAGACACAGAAATGCATATGTGGTGTTACAAGAATTGTTAAAAAAAAAAAAAAAAAAAAGTTGCCAAAAAACTGGTGTATTCAGGCTCCTAAACTCATCTCCATGTGGACGTCCCCTTAATTTATAAAATCAAACAGAAACACTTGGAACCTCCAAATCCCAAAAGGAATAATGAGATGAACCTTTGGAATATTAAATAAATCCTCTACACTAGAGTTAAACTAGATATAATTCTTCACAATTTCTAGGCCCCAGAACATTGTGTTTGTAAAGATCTAGAAGAATCAACATCATTCAGGGTTCCAACAGGCTTTTACAAGTTAAATACAGGCGTTTTTAAGATTACTTACAACAGAATTTAATGCCTATTTTATGGCTGTACGGTCAAAAATTCATGACTCCTGGAATTCAGGTAAATGTATTCACTTACTCCAGTGCCTTGATTCCCACCTTTCCAAGTCATCCTCACTGGGGCAAAGTTAGCAACCATTGGTTCCCAATTTAAATATAAATGGTCAGATTGGAACAGGTGGAAGTGAATCGACTAACGTTACATTCTTTGCAGTTTGAACATTTCCCAAACACATATCAAATTTAAAACCTTTTAAAGACTTTTTTAAAGGTACTTAATGCAGATTTGTAAATTCATGACTTAAGACCCAGTGGGAACCCTGTTTATTTTACCTGACAACATAAATCAGGTCAGATTTTAATGCATATTTTTAACTAAATCTATGTGGATAAATATGAAATATTTCTAGTAAATATATTTTTATTTTACATGAAATCCCCTTCAGTGGGTTACCTTTCCTGTAGTTGTGCCTGTTAATGTGGAAAGCGTAGAGCAGTTCATAGTAGTTGTGAGCAAGAAGATCCAACCCTCTGGCCCGAGATTCGATTATGCTGACGACCTGAAAATGACATAAACATCCTGTTGAACTGAAAGTGCAACAGAAGAGATGAGTCTGGTGTCTTTAGCTTGAAAAACTAGACTGCATTTTAAGAAAAGCTGGTAATAGTACAGATTACAGAAGCACCAAATGGAGAGGTTTAAGCTTTTATTTGTTTTACCTTATAGAAAATTGATCATCTGTATTTAAAACTACTATATATGCACAGGCTGTAAAGTTTTACATAAACTTTATACATTTAAACTTCTGCTCACATATTACAAACTAAAAATTACTCTTGTGTAAGCCGTGTTATAGATGACCAAACACTGACTCTGAGGCAGGTCAGATAACTGTTTACCTCATCATGCAGGTTGACGTAGGAGAACTGGACTAAATCCTGAAGCTGTGAGCGTTCGCACAAAACCACCACCAGCTGACGAAGACAGTCCAGCTGCCTGTGAGGAGAAAAGGCAGGTTTTAACACAAACAAAGTGACGTTTTCATAATGTAGAGAGAAAACAGCATAAAACAACGTGGAAGAAAGGATGAAAAAACTGTCAAACAAAACTTGATCTGAAAAGTAATGAAATATTTATCCGCCACCTAAATGAGATATTTCTGTTTCATTTGTGCACGTACATGCTAGAGTCAGGATTCTGGGTGAGGGCCTCGTAGGCTTCACTGTTGTGGCCAAGATCCAAGTGGTGTTTGAATATTCGTGTCCACAAAGCAGCCTGAAAACAGAAACATTACAGAAAAATATGTCAAAAGTCACCCATATCAAAGCCAAGGAAAACACATGCATGTTTAGATGTAGTTACAGTGGTTCAGATATCTGTAGTCGACAGTAACCGCTCATACTGAACACTATCAGATTGATTTGTACATGTAAGTGATGAGGAATCTTTTTGGAATCCGACGAGGAAACGTTTTTACGAATCAGTCATGGAAATCTAGCCTGAAGCTTGTTAAAATATGTCATGTGGACTGTGCCGTTAGCATGTTTGTTTTCTTAACAGGAAATGTTCCCGCTCACCTGACTGCTGATGTCGTTGGCGGCTTCCGTTATGGCCAGAGTGGCGAGCTGAATGACCAGCTCGGGGAGGCCAACGTCCTCCAGCAAACGCAGCACCTGAACAATCCAAATAGAGTTCAAATATCAAGTCGTATTTCTAAGGCTGATGGGTAATTTAAGAACATCTGTGTTGGGTATGGTTTCATTTTTATCAACAAAATATGGTTCTTAGCAAATCTCATTTCAGATTCAAATATTTTATGTACCATGTTAAATGTCAGTTCATGTTCTTGTGATGTTCTTGTGGCCATGAGATGACAATACATTTAATATGATACACTCCTTTAGTTTCTTGTCATAATAAAATAAATGCTTCGTTATTTTGAAGGTGTTTCTTCTCTTAAATTTCCTTTGTGTGGTGTCATTATCAAACTGTGCAGCATTAACTGTGGGTCAGTGATTCAGAAAAAAAATTGTCGATCTAGTATATAACAGGTGATCTGCATAGCCTGGTCCTCATAGATACATGCAGCTTTTATGGATTATGAAATGCTGACGACAGTTCACTTGGAGCTGATTTAAATATACTCAAGTTAGGTGTCAAAATGCATGTGTTCTATGAAATCCATGGTTCTTAGATTCAGATTCAGACTACTTTACTAATCCCCAAAGGGCAATTCAGTTCGCAATTACCCTGCCTTATTGGACATCCAAACAAAATAGGGACAAACAAATGCAAAACAATATATATCAACATATGATAGCCACATACACCTGTAGAACAATAAGTGAAGCAGTGAAATGACTTAGATGATAGAAAGAACAACAACTAAATAAATCAAGTAGAATAAATAAATGGCAATCAGCCTCTTAAACTTTTAATCTGTTCTGGACACTACATCACAGCTGTCTGTTACTTTCAGTGGAATGAGGTAAACCCTTTATAAACATGTATGGAAACGTCATTTTCAGATGGCATTTTTGTTTACATTAAAATGAAACAACATTCGTCCAAAAACAGCCCATTCTATTACATCTGACACAGGAGTCGTGCTCTCACACGTCCCCCGTACCTTGTTGTAGTACTGTAGTCGGGGGGTGGATGCAGCCTCTTCATCGTCTGTCCCCGTTAGTTTCATCAGGAACTCCTCCTTCTCCACCTCATTTGCCGCTTCTTGGAAACACTGCAGAGCCTAAAAAACACAAGATTGGTGAAGGAATGCCTTGTGGAACAGTAATGCAAACAAATGGTGTCTAGTAAATCTTGTTGGTGCCACCCACCTTCTGTCCCTCCCCATTTGCTAGGTAACACTGACCAAGCATGAAGCGACAGGAGCCGATGTTCACCTGACACCAGGGGCCAATGAGCCTCACATACTCCTGCAAAGGGAAGATACACCTCAGACTGTAACTACAGTCACAACTAACAGCAAAACCACCGGCATACTTTTTTTATCCACCACAGGATGCTTTGCATTTTCCTTATCAATATTTTTATAAAAGTGACAGATCATAACAAAATGATGATATGTGATGGTGTTATTTCAGAATCGATTGGATAGAATACAGTGTTATTATCCACAGCAGTAAACACATCAACGGTATTGGAACCTTGAAGCCCACCTGTAGTTGTGTGTACTGGCAGTTGGCCATCAGACACTCAGGGAACTGGAAACCAGGGTTACTGGGCCAACTGGGAAGCATCAGTTAAGAACATACTACTAGAAACTGGTTTCAAAACAACCCACACATATGAATGACTTCTGTCAGCTCAGAATCCTCTGAGATGTTTCTTCAAGGATACAGTAGCTGTGCGAGCAGATTAACCACGCTGGAGACCATCTGGGGCCAGTGGAGCAGGGCATTGCCAGGTGTGGGGCTCTGCTGGGAGTAGATCTGGGAGACGATGGTCTTTCTGGCTGCTGTCTGATAGAAAAGCTCCACAACTGTCTGAGGACTCAGCACTGTCACAAAATAAGAGGTTAAAGTCTTAAAACAAAGGCTGAGGCCAATGGACGAGACACAACTTTCAACTGGGCAATGAAAAACATATCACATTGACAACAAGCAGTATTTCAATGTATTCTAACCTTCTCCTTGATAAATGTTAATATAACTAATATCACAATAAGACTAGCCCAAAAGATCATGATGTTATTAATCTTGATGCGAGATTTGAATTGTGACCTTTGTCTCAGATTAAAAAAAATAAACTAAAATCAGAATATTCAATGTTCAATTGTTCAGGTGTGAGAGGAAACATGATAATACCTAAGACACATATACATATATGTATAAAAAAAAAACAAATATCTCTGACTGTTAGTTTTACTTTCAGTTAACATTAGTTACAATAAGCCCAGTCCTAAAGACTACTTTACTGATCTGAGCCTCTTGTGTTTTTGCCTCCAATAAAAGGTTGTTTTTGATGAGTTTTACCTAAGAATAAATGGGTTGTGTAGGACTGTGCAATCAATCAAATTTTGATCACGATTTTGATTTTGTTGTCAAACGATCTCAAAACTTTCTGTTTTTCTTTACACAATTTCTGAGACGCATGCACAATACATTCCATTGCAAAACAGCTGTAAAGTACATATTTGTAGCCAAAATTTATTTTCAATTTGAATGTTTTGCATTTAAAAATCAATAACAAAGTGCTTTTTGAGGCTAGAGAAATGCTGAATAAATTCATTGTGCATAGTTTTTTGTAAACCGGGGAATAAGGGCGCTGTGTCCTTACGCAGTCGGCAAATGCCCTCTTACCAATTTGCCGATTGAACCTCAAGTGACATCATGAAAAACGTTGCTATTACTCCAAAACATTCTAATCATAGTAAATACATGTCATACTAGTGTTAATTTCATCAGACGAGAAAAAAGGCCTTCCTTGTTTTTGGGGGGGAGGGAGAGAGAGAGAGGGAGAGAGAGAAAAATTGTATTTAGGCCAACAGTACGATGTACTTTTAAGTTCTTATTCTATTTTCAGCTGTGTCTGCGCAGAACAGTGTGTAGTTGTAAGAGTCATACATTTAACAACATTTATTTTTTTATTTATTTGGTTGGTGTATCTAAATAAAAGTTTGTCAGAACCAGTGCATCATTTGTAAATGTATATTAACCACAAACCAGACACTTTTAGCAAAGTTACATTGAACATTCATTCATTCTATTAATTCAAGGTGTTTGTTTTTTTCCAGGTAATTATGACATTTAATCAATATTTTATCTTAAACAATTCAGCTGGAATGATAAACAAAAATCATCCCTGAAATGAAAAATTAAAAGAAACTAAAATGTTTTTGACTAAAACTAGACTAAAATACCTTGAGATCTCGTTTGACTAAAACTAAACTAAAACTGTTGGGACTTGTAATCGGCTAAAACATGACTAACAAAAAATTATGTGTAAATGACCAAAGATGACTAAGACTAATAAGGAACTTTTTCACAAGACTAAAAATAAATTGCGAAATGGGAGCTGGAACTGCATCAGACAGCTGATTGAACCTCAATTCACATCATCAATAAAGTCATTATTACTCCAAAACACTGTAATCATAGTAAATACACCGTCAGATAGTGCAAAAACGACCCAAACTGGCATTTTTCAGACCGAGTCGCCATGTTGTTAAGTTGTTTACTTCTTGCATCTGCTCAGATTTGATCTAGCTTACAAACAAGGTCAGCTGACTTGTACGGCAAGATTTCTCCAGACTGGCACAGGAAGCTTGAATAAGAAATGCTTAAGAAGAACCAGGATCAACACAAAGATTTCTAACTTTATATAGAATTCAAAGAAAAAACTTTGACCTGTTTCCACCCAGTTCAGCTGATGAACAGCCCCACAAATGGACATGCCCCATTGGCTTTTTTTGGGTTTTACTGCTGATCTTGTTAATCTATGTACAAGGATGTGAGGACAATCCCAGTAGTAGCATTTGTCATGTTTAGTGCTGGATGTGTGTTACATGAGTACAGTATCATTTACATTTGATGTCTTCATTTCTCAAGTTTCAGGATGACCACAAGATTTAAAATTTCCCCTCTCAGATAGCCTCAGAATGCCCCATTGTACCTTTAATTTTTCAAAGGCTTCGCACCGCGTAAGGGGGAACCCCTCCTCCCCCCAAAACTCGGTCACTTCACTTCCTTGTCACGTGCTGCTCCCTCATACTAAATTTTTCTAGAAAAACCCCTGTTGTGAAACTCAAAAGGAATTGTTTGAATAATTGTGATTTCAATATTGACCAAAATAATCGTGATATTGATTTTTTTCCAGAATCAAGCAGCCCAAGTTGTGTGTACAGACGGTAAACTCTATGTAAAATGAAATACATGAATTGACTGAACTGTATGTAGACCCACTGGAGTTACCTGATCTGTTGGTGGTGAGAGCTGGTGTGTCCGACAGCTCCAACACTGTGAGGTGCTGCAGGTTGGCATCTCTAGAGAAAGTCAAAGTTCACAGATCAGAAATCAATAGAGTAAAGGTGTTTTTTTAACAGGTAATTTTTTACCCATGCCCATGTATTTTAATCACTTTAAGCATGGATCTTGCACAAGGACTACCCTGATATTTTTTTTTTCTCTTATCACCCAAAAAAAATCAAAATGAACAAGAAAACTACTAATGAGAAGGACTTTGCAGATGGGTTTGTGTGTACGTCTGTACTCACATGATGTCCATGGGGACAGTGGAGGCGAGACTCTGACTGATTTGTTTGAGGACGTAGTAAGACGACAAAAGGTGGGAGGTCCGAGGAATCAGGTCCTGCTGGAGCTGCAGCAGCTGAGCACCCCCGCCCAGAAACACCTGGACAGATACAGCTTTAAGTAACACCTTCGACATGACAAATCAACGGGTTATGCAGATTTTAAATGTGTCCGTTACATTCCTGTGTGGACGTATGTACGTACATTATCTCCAAAGCGGAGGTAGAGTTTCTGTAGGATGAGCAGGTCGCGGCAGAACAGTGCTCTGGTCATGGCCATATTGCTGACGGCCTGACAAACCATCGAAACCGCTGTACTGCTGCCGTAGAGCTGAGACAGGCTGATCCGCATGTTCAGACTCTGACCTGAAGGACAAATGAACATGAGGATTTTCTTCAAATTTATATAATAAGAACACACAAAAATCTATGAATATGCAACATTTTATTAATGAGTTCAGCTCAATAAATCACCTTGTTACCTTTATGCAGATTACCATCTTTTTTTAGTGCTTTTTGGCAACAGTCTGACTTTTAGTATGTAGGTTTGTGATAACATTACAGCTTACAGAGGAAAAAAAGAAAACACAAAAAAGAAACACAAGATGCTAATGCTACACGTTGCACTACTCCATTATCCAATGTGGTTTTGAGGTAATCGCTTCTGCTTTTGAGAGTCAGAAGGACATGCCGACCTGGTGCGACCGGGCCTTCTCCGCCGACCTCTGAATCCGTCTCCAGATCCATCTCCCTCAACAGGATAATCATAGCCCCCATAGGGTTACGAACGTCCTGCAGCATGTTCTGGATGTCCCCGATCACATTGTCACTGTGGGACACAGTCACAGCCACATGAACAACCAGGAGTGATATGAAGTCATTCATTTTCTGAACTACTTAATCCTCAAGAGGGTTGTGGGAATACTGGAGTCAACAGGCGAAGGTGAGGACACCCTGGACATGTCACCAGTTCATCATAGGTCTGACATACAGACAACCATTCACTCCCTCATTCACACCTACACACAATTTAGATGAACAGATTAACCTAAATTTGCATGACTGTTGGGGAAGTAGAGTATCTGACAGAACCCACACAGAAACACGGAAAACATGCAAACTCCACACACAAAGACTCAGCTGAGATCAAACCCAGGAATCAACTTTTATCAGCATTTAGCATCAGATGTTAATTATACTTATAAGACCCGATATCATTGGTATATATTTTGGTGGATTTCTGGGTAGCAATTCAATCCATAAACAGGTCCACATTTTAGAAAAAAAACACACAAAAAAAACCCACATATTGCATTTTTAGGGATATTAGTAATTCAGCTAATCCTTTATGCCATAAGGTTCACATGTTACTTTCTTCACCTTAAACTTGTTTGTTTGGTTCTTTTCATTTCTCTCACTTCTCTGAATCGTACATGGTGATAAATATAAAACACGTGGATCAAAAGCTATTTATACCTTTATTAGTTTTAGATCATTTCTAAGCACAAATGTCAGTAATTGAGACTATTTTATCATATGAACATATTTCCAGGATTCCCACAGGTTTCTACAAGTTAAATTTAAGACTTTTTAAGTCTACTTAGCACAGAGTTTAATGCACATTTCACAACCATACTCGCAAAAATATGTGACTCCGAGAATTTAGGAAAATTTATTTATTTAGTCCAACAGCTTGAGTCCCATCGTTGTCAGTCACTTCTCACTGGGAGCTGTAAATTAGAGATAATTGGTTCCTAATTTCAATATAAATTGTCAAGTCGGAACGGGTGAAAGTGTGTTGACTAACATTACTTTCTGTCTAGTTTGGACATTTCCCAGACACATTCAAACACTTTTATGGCAGTTTTTGGCAACATAACTTAAAACCCACCGTGTCAAATTGAATATGGATTTTTAAAAATGTATTAAATGCAGATTTGTAAATTCAAGACTTATAAGAATTTTTAAGACCCCGTGGGAACCCTGATTTCAGATTTTCAAAATATCAATGAAAATAGTCAAAGTTAGAATACTGACGTGTCATTGGACAGCATGTTTTCCAGAACCAGCTCAGCGGCTCTCTCCGGTGACTGAAGATGCTCCAGAGCTTTCTCCATCTCGTAGGCCATTTCTCCAGAAACCGTGTCACTCACCAGCCGCAAACACTGAACCAGCTGAAGGACATCCCGGCCAACTTCAGGGTCTGACAATGTGATAGTAATAAATATGTTACAATTATTGGGGTACAGTCGAACCGTGCCGAGTAGAGCCGTTACAAAAACGTGCAGTGGAAAAAGGCCATTATAAACCCTCAAAAGCCCATTTTCAAGATCCTATAACTTTTAAGATTGCAAAGGAGGAATGATTGGCTTTGCTTTAAATCCATACAGACCTGAAAAAAGCCCACATAGTATTCAAGCCCAATAGGACCAGTATTTTCAGAGCAACCTACTACTGTCATGAATTGAAGTTAAAGCGACACTCCGGTATTTTGGACATTGGGCCTCATTTCTGAGTCAGCCAGAGTGTAGCAAATGTGTAG
>JAQQZY010000024.1:19163887-19177507 GCA_030068375.1 Ostorhinchus rueppellii | reverse complement strand
TAACCACTGCACCACCGTGTCGCCCACTAGTTAACAAATTTGATGAATTTCACATAAAATGATCAGTGCAGAAGGAATCAACATCTTCTTAAAATAATCACCTAAGTCATTTTTTTCTGATTTTTCAGGAAACATAAAAAACTGAACCATTTGTTGAATAAATTATATTGACTAACAACTTTAATCAAAACAGTTATAACAGATGCCTACTGACATACAAACAAGGTCAGTCAAACATGGAACATAAGAGAATTAAATGACTTTTCCAACATGCCAAGATGACTTCGACAATTATTTTAAGAGGGCGATGGAATGTTAGAATGAGTGACAGCTCTTTACATACTAATTTATTTTATTATTATTATTATTATTATTATTATTATTATTATTATTATTATTATTATTATTATTATTATTATTACAGAAATCATTACAATCTATTGTAGTGAATAAACAATACTCTTCGATTTATATCACTTGTACTAATTGGGAAACAAACATGACATGCAGCTGAACACCCCATTTCTAGTCTCCAAGTAGGTCTATTTCTGCTAAGCCTACTCATGCTATGACATAATTACTGCTGCTTCAAGATATTGCAGATCATGCCCTGAAGGAGGTAATGCATCCTCCAGTTTTACTTTGCCAACCTGACCTCCTTCGGTAAACACAACCCTGAAGTACTGTTCAACACCAACACATCCTCCAGTCCTGTGCTGCCAAATAACCTCAAAATATAAAAATAGATGCTAAAATCAACAGCTCTCAGACCATACCTTATTGTATAAGTGCCTGTGAGATTGCTGCTCTTTGTTGAAGGTATATGCGTGTCTAAGTAGGAGTGCACATGGAGGTAGTACTGCAGTGGGTTACTGAATGCAGTTTCCTCTGCAGGAGTTCATCTGGAGGTAAAGAACAACCACATCGTGACATTTTGTTTTGGGGAGCTTCAATTATGGAATGCATGGTTTACAATACAAAAGCACATGTATTAATGTCATATACAAAGTCCACCTTTAACAACCTTAGATTAACATCTACACCCTGAGAAATTTAACTCTGCTCTACTCAGTTTAATCTGTGAAACATTTTTACACTAAAAAGCATTGAGTAAATTTGAAAGTTGTGAAATAATTTAGATTTACCTTATGAATTAAGGAAATGTCATTAAAAATTGAAGCACATCTGAATAACTACATTAACTACCATGACATTCAAAATTGAGTAGACATGATTAAAGTGTTAAGTAGATGCAACTTAAAATGAGATTAGGTGAGGTGTCATATTTACTTAAAGTTTCTAATAGCATGCAATTCATGCTAGAGTACCAACTACTAGTATACACTTTATATGTATATTATAATGTGGTTGAAGGATTGTCTAGCATTTAATTTAATTAGACAGATGTAAAGTTTAACTCAATTAAACACTAATATTTATGGGTGAACTGTTAAGGGAGAAAGAATACTATCAAAAATATTTATCCACAATTCTAACCATTTGTATTCGAAATGTTAAACATTTGTATGTCAATAAAAGTCTTGTACACAAAATTCTGTTGTCAAATGCATGAGTTTGATACATTTAGGGTTAGGAGTGTTTTTACAAGTATGAACCTAAAAGTAGTGAGTGCAACTGTAATTTCTATGACAACATAATCTTCCCTGTGAGAACGAATTCAATGGGTTCATGGGTACGAGTAGAAAAGCCCCGAAATGATGTCACAGGGATAAGTAATTGAACACTGGTTACTCCTAGCACGCATTGATAAATATCTGTGATAGTGATCTTTCTCCATATTGTTTAGCCTACGGCTTTCACTTATGGTGCACCTCGACAAAAACAAAACAAAACAAAACAAAAAGGCCAGTAAACATTTCCAAACACACACTAGCACCAAATTCACACTAACACTGTAGCCCTGTTGAACCCCTGCACATAAAAATACCACATAATCAAGCAACATACTCGATACCCACAATGCAATGTGGCAAACATGCTACTATATGTGAATGGTGCATGTCATGACGTTCTGTGTAACAAGACGTACTCAGTGTCTTAAGTTGTTGTTATTGATGAAGACAGTTTGTGAATAAGTGCTCCATAGTCAAATATTCTCACTGGTATTTACAGAAAATATTATGGATATCTTAAAAATATAATTTTTACTCAAATGCTCATTTCTTTTTGTGAAATAAACTTAAATAACATATGTAAATATAAGACAAAATTAACTGTTGGGTTTTTAAGCATTTATTTTGGTATGTCCAACTCAAATAAACAATGGATTTTTGGAGGTTTTATGAAGGGAGTACACCTTTTTTGTTATTGTGATATTTACTAAAGTTCTGAATTACTTTTTAAGGTTGTATCTTTAGATATCTATGCTCATGTGACTGTTCAGACCTGACATTAAAATGCATCCCTGAATGAACGCATTTGAAGCAAAACCTCACTCTCAGTATGCCAATAAGCAAGTTGTGGCCTAAAACACAGCAGAAGCTTTCATTTCATGTTGAACAGGATAGGTTTGTGTGATTATTTGCTCCTTTCATTCAGTGTGCTGCTTGGAGGCCACCAGTGACCACTTTTAGGTAGTGCTTTGTTGTCTTTAAAAACTGCATGTACTCTGTGAATCAGTCAATATGTCTTAAGTACTAATACAACAACAGTGTAGCCCTGTCCTCTGTGTGTCTCATCTGCTGCATGTCTGACTTTTCAGTTTCCTCTCTTTTGTAAATATGTGGAGTCTATATAGTTTTAGTTTCTTATTAAAATGATTTTTTTTCCCCATATTGTTCTTTTTGTTTTTTGCACCATCTTTTTGCATGTACACTTTTCTTGCACTGTATTCTGTTGCCGCCTTGACCAATGAATTTCCCTGTTGTGGGATCAATAAAGTCTAATCCAATCTAATCTAATATAATATAATATAATCCAATCCAATCTAATCTAGTCTAGTCTAATCTAATATAATCATTCATTCATTCATCTTCTGAACCCGCTTTATCCTCACTAGGGTCACGGTAATCTAATCCAATCTAATATAATATAATATAGTCTAGTCTAATCGAATCTAATATAATGCAATCCAATCCAATCTAATCTGAACTAATCCAATCTAACATAATCTAATATAATCCACTCTAATCTAATCCAATCTAATATAATATGATCTAATCTAATATAAACTAATAAAATATTCATTCATTCATTCATTCATTCATTCATCTTCTATACCCGCTTTATCCTCACTAGGGTCACGGTAATCTAATCCAATCTAATATAATATAATATAGTCTAGTCTAATCTAATCTTATATAATGCAATCTAATCCAATCTAATCTGAACTAATCCAATCTAACATAATCTAATATAATCCACTCTAATCTAATCCAATCTAATCTAATCCAATCCAATCCAAACTAATCTAATATAATCCAATCTAATCTGACTATATGGTATTTGTTTTATTGGTCATATTTCAACATACAAGTGTGATAACTGAATGTTCAAATACTTTAAGTGGTTATATGTCGTATCCCTGTTTTAATAGATGCAAATATGCTCTGAAGTTATCATTAGTGTGGCTACGATAAACATCTCTGAGAAGATGTCAATGTAAATGATGGCAGAAATATATATACATATATATATATTAAAAAAAAGTACTTTCCCTAATGTTCCGATGGATTTCTGTGACCACTAGAGGAAGTAGTGAGTCACTCGGGTCTTTGACCAAAACATCAGAAAGTGATCAGATGGGATGAGAACCATAAAGAAAGAACTTTTAGATTCAAAGACAGCGACAAACTGATAAAAGCTAGAAGCGGTGTTGTTGTTTCCACAAACAGACACAGCTGTAAATGAACAGAATGGAGTTTGATGCAGAAACCAAAGCATTTCTTCTACACAGGTGAGTTTGATTATAAGGTTTATGAAGGTATAAAGTTATGATTAAGTTGTGATGTTATTGTCTTTACTCAGTTCATTGTTTGTTGATCCATGGTTTTAAACTAAACTGTGACAGTTCTGACCTTGTTTAGGTGATTCCAAACTGCAGCCTGTACAGAAAAGGTTAGAACCAAGGTTAAACAGATTAACACTGTGTTTTATGTTCACTTCCTGCAGAAGTGCCTGCAACTGAAAAATTGAACTTTTTTCAACTGTTTGGAGTATGCCTAGGTTACAGTGGCGGCTGCTGGTCTTTCAAACAGGGGAAGCTCATTGTCAGCTTACATCATAATATTTGTCAGTTTATTTATATGTAAATTCTACCTCTGTTCCTTTTCAAGAAAATGGTCTGTGACGGAGTCCTGCAAGGGTTCGGGTCCCAGTGGGTGAACTGCATATTTTAATGAAACGGGTGAAACATTTAGTGCTGTGTCGGATACGGGTTCGGGTCGGACGCAGGAGAGCGCGGGTTTAATTTACGGTTTACATTAGGCACAAAACATCATGTGGCAAAAAACTTTTCTGTGTTAAGCTACGTTTTAATTTGGCTCCGCCTTCAACTGCAGTTGCACATGTCACTGTGGTTCAATTGTCATGGCAATAAACATTTGTATTTAATTTTTTTTTATATCTGACTGATTTTCATTCCGGTTCGGGTCAGATATCGGGTTTATTTATAGTGGGTCGTTCGGGTGCAGAATTTTATCTTAATTCTGTTGGAAAACGGGTCGGATGCAGGTTTAAATATGACGGGTACAGGCGGTTGCAATTTGTTAAAATTCGAACCATGCAGGACTCTGGTCTGTGACCCTGCGACACTAGCTAGCTAGTTCACTCTGACCTAGCCAACAGTATGACTGATATTGAACTATCTAATGAAACACTATTAAAGTCGAACAAGGAATTATTGCAATTACGTTAAACAGAAACAAGGAAATACGATGAGTGTGTTTTATTTACAGGGTAAGAAATGAACACAGTATTTCGCTGAGAAAATGTCAATAAATGGGTCACAGTTTGTCTTAGTTTTGACTTTGCTGCAAAATCTGTGACGGGACTGATAGTCTGAGCATCAAGTGACGGTGTAGATCTGAAAATACCTGTCAATCAAAACGGGATTCAGCCTTTCGAATGATCCTCCAATCATCATGCAGAAGCCCAGCGTCCAGGCCAGCCAAAGCCCACCTACAGCTCCATTCACCCCCAGAGACACTGGGCGTCCAGGGGCGGGACAAATCATGGCATTTATCCAATGAGCATTGAGTTTGGAGGCAATGAAAAAGACTGTCCCACTGAAGTGCATGGACTCTCAGCTTCTATGGACAAATGCTCTGGTTCATATCACAGTAGAGACACTAGAGGGCACAAATGTCTAAGCTGTAGAGCACCATCCACCACTAAACCACAGAAGAAGAAGAAGAAGAAGTTCTATGGGCAGATGCACTGGCAACAAAAACGGAGCTATGAGAATGTATGAGAAGTGAACATCAACTCTGTCGGTTTGTGATTAGTAGTTGATTCTAAATGAACTCGTGTTCAAGATGAACATGCTCTAACGCTTTTATAGTCAATGAAATGTGAACACAACCGAACATATTTGACCATTTAATTTTGGACATTTTAGGGGAAGTTGAGCTTGGAGATATCGCCCTATTTATGAAAAACAGGCCCATATTTGCAGCTTCTATTCATCTTCATTAAAAAAAAAAAGTGTTAACAATTTCATCGTGAAAACATGTCAGGGACGACACACCTTTCTTAAAGTAGGAATAAAGTAATCAAAGAAAATAGTAATATACTGCAATGCATGTATAAACCTACAATGTCTTTGCTTACTTTCCTAATTGTGTTTTAGTGGCAGTGTGATTTTGTAATGAAACGTTTGTATTCCAAAGCATGTCCAATCATTTACTCTAAGCTGGAGACACTTGAAATTGCTCTGAGCTTCACGTGTCTGGGATATGAAGTTCATCTGCTCAGTTTATGATTATTTTGTGGATGCCTAATTGATGACACAACAGACTGTGGCATAACACTCACCACACTCACTCACACCCTTATTTACATAATATGTAAAATATATCAAAGATGAGAAAGGAGTACAGAACTCTGATTCATTATACAGTGCTTGGTAAAAATACATAAATATAGAAATGAACAAATAAAATGAAAACGGTTGCCTGCAGTGTGATTCTGTCCTGTCTTCTCTTGGGAGTTTCCTGACCTCTATCAGAGAAGCTATTCACTCAGTCATACATCAATGGGAAACTTGTGGGAGGTGAAAATCCTCCCTATAGCCACTGGTCACCTCTAGGAGCATAAAAATGATAAAATAGGTGTTTGGTTTTTTAGCATGTCCTTGATCAAATGAAACAAAAAAAAAAAAAAATTGATGTCTTTGCATTCCATTGTATTAGTCTCCATTTTGTTTCCTTTTTGTGTTTTATGGTTTGGCCGAGCCAGTTTCTGTTTGTCTTATGTTAAGTCAGTTTGGTCTGTTCATGTTTCAGTTATGCTGATGTGATTACAATTATGTTATTTTCACCTCTTTTATAGGCCTAAGTCTTTGTAAATTTGATTTGTAAGACTTTTGAACTTTTATTGGGTAAATAAAGTCCCATTTGGAAATATTTAATTCAGTCTCCTTGCTGATTTACAGTTTAATCTCTAAATAAATGTCATCTAAAATTAACATGTATTTGCAACATAGTATAACAAACTATTACATGATCAAAAACTCATTAATTTTAGCAAAAAAAAAAAAAAAAGTCTGTTTTGAATGTCTGGAGTCACCAGATATTTGTGATGTTAAAACGGGGTCATGATGAACCAAAAAAGGTTAGGAACTACTGGCTTAAACCAATACTTTTTTTTTTTTTTTTTTAATTTAACTTGTCTTGTCCAGCATCCTGACAGCAGAATGGTAGTCTGGCTGCCTTTTGGTGCTAAACAAATTTGCTTTGCCAAAGGAAGCTTCATAAAGTATAGGAGGCTTCCCTTGATATTCTACTGTCTTTATTCTAAGTTTAGTTGAATCCCATTTCAATGCTGGACCTGACATGAGGAGACAGGGGGGAGGAGAAGAAAGGAGTGAAGGGGAAAGGAAGGAGGAGGTGGTGTAGACCCTCACAGACAATATGACTAATACTAACAATAACAACCATGGAGAGAATTATAATGGGAACAATAACTAGAACCAGAACTGAGTAAAACTGGACAAAGAAATAAATTATACTGAAACTAAATAAATAATTAGGACCTGTTAAATGAGAGATATACCAGCAGAAAACATGAAGAAAACCTTTTAATGAAATTCAGGACATACCTCCCCAAATTAGTAAAAATATTAAAGGTAAATTTGCTTTGCCCGACCTAGTACCTAGCATTAGCATTAGCATTAGCACATTTGCAGCATTAGCATGAGTGAGCTATTATTGAAGACACTCAAGGACCAACTTCAGATTTTCATCAACGCCATGGTCGAGGACACTAACAGGAGAATTAACCCATAATAGGTTGAATTAGGGATGGTAAGTTAAATTAAAACTAAAAAATAAAGGTGTAATGAGCCTGTTTATATGATCATAAAAATCAAATTGTTATACATTTGCTACAGTTATATTATTCAAGTAATCACGTAAACAGCTAAATGTGTTAGGTTTTATCAGATAATGGCTGAAATCTGATTATGACTAATTACATTAACATACCTAGATTTCACTCCGACACTCTGATTTATCCCTGTTTATCTGATTTATTTTGTTCTTTTCCATCTGTGCATGTGTAAATACAAAACAGAAGCAACGTAGTCACAGTGTGAATGAAACACAATAACAGGAAGTTTGTACCGTCACTATAAATGGACACACTCCAAAAGAAATCCAATAATGGACAGAATTATATAAATAAAGCTTACTCCCAGTTTTCAGATGTTTATGGTCACGTAAACAAGCTGACTGATTTAAAATCTGAAATCAGAATTTATCCAGCACATCAGGGTTTTCAGTTGTACACAAGTCATTATCTACAGCAGCATATCACACCAGCGTTTCAGCTCTGTACATTTTAGAGATAAATATTCAGATTGTTTTCAGTACATGAAAGATAAATTTAGTGCAGTCCAGAGTGATAGAAAGCTGAAAGCTGGAATTTTCACTGGGCCCCAGACTGGAGAATTCATTTGTGATCTTATATTCCTCTCAAACCTCAGCTCTCTACAGTTTAACAGCCTGGGATTCACTTGTGCAAATGCTGCAGAATTTTCTTGCCAACCAAATCATGATCAGCTGGTTGAAGACATGTTAAGAGCATATGAAAGGATGCGCTGCATGTCACTTAAAATTCATTTCCTACACTTGCACTTTGATTTTTTCCCCCTCCAAATCAGCTGAACACTTTCATTATGTCTGAAATGGAAACCAGGTACCCAGGGCATTTCAACCCAAAAATGAGTATGATCATTTCAGTTACTGTTGGTTCCTACAACAGTAAACTATCACCATGTTCAGGCCATGTTCAGATGAGTCAAAACCCTGATATGGTGCTAAAATGGTCAGATTTGGAATCAAAACCTAATTTAGAAAAATCATATATATGTCTTTTTTCCTATAGCAGAGATGGTTTCTTTCTTTCTTTCTTTCTTTCTTTCTTTCTTTCTTTCTTTCTTTCTTTCTTTCTTTCTTTCTTTCTTTCTTTCTTTTCAGTTTAATACATTGCTTTATATTTTATCTTGTGGAATTTTTTTCACTTACCTCTTTTTTTTCACATGGTGTATTTCAAATATTGGTTCCATTGTTTACTGGCTTAAGGTGTGCAACACTGTTAGAGTGTGTCAAAATGCACTACACATTCCCTGCAGGTGCTGAGCCGCAGGCAGGAAAGTCCTCCCCCATACCCCATCCTCCTCTTCCTCATCCATACCTTTTTAATGAGGGTCGAAGGTCTACAAAAATATGCAACTCAAAGTAAGTTTTAATATCACTGCTTTCATTTTAAATTTTCTTTTGCATTTTCTTTGCCGCATGTTTCTGATTCTGAGCCTCCATCTGATATGGACTGCATGTTCCCTTGTCCAGTAGACACTTTCATAGACTCAGTGGAAAAACTACAGGGATGTGATGTTCCTTAGTTTTGTCAGTGTAGTGTTCCAAGAGCTGTTGGCTAGAAAAAGGCTGACTGGTCAAAGGTACTTTCTCTGAAAGGTATTTTACAATCCCCTCTGGTGGCAGCTCTAGTTCTAGTTCACCTTCACAGCTGCCAGAACTCTTAACCTATTTTGATGAACTTACTCTTTATCTGTGGAGTGGATCCTAAGAGAGATAACAGTGATGTATACGCTAATTTAACAGCTCACCCTTTTGAAAGTAACACATCCAGAGTGATACAGATGTGTCAGTAGTGCTACAAATTGTTGATGTTATTGAATTCACTCGTATATTATCTTTTCATTAGATATAAAAGTCCTGGGGGGAAACAGCCACATATAGTTTGTAGGAAGTAACCACCCAGAAAGAAATGATTGTACAACCATCCACCTCTAAATGGTCTCTGTAAATCCCACCGAGACCTCATGTCAAACTTTATCTTTGACAGATAGGGCAGCAGATCTCTAGGTATTTCCCTCACACTTTCACATTTTCCTGCTGTAGCTGAAAGAAACTGGGTTAGTCTCCCAGCACATGGTGCTCCAGAAATACTTGCAGGTGATAACTAGCTGAGATTTTGTAGCAGGTGTCCTGTCACCTTCGCTATTATGTATGCATCATACCTGTGGGTGGAGGTGGTAATTAACTGTTGCTTTGCCATTTTTAGAACGTTGCCATGACAGCTCTCTCTGTGTCGCTTTCTTCTCACCTTTGTATTTGCAATAAGCGTTACCATCTTTCAGCGTTTGGCTCATTATTTCTGTCATTTTCTCACTCCCTCCCTTTAATTTATTTAGGATGAAAAGTTCTAGTAATCATCCTCATAACATAGAAGCCTTTTACGGACTTATACATGATGTATGTGCATGTGTGTGTTTCTGTGTGGAGGGAAAGTTGATGTGCTGACAGCACCATCCATCATGGTCAGATCAGGTCAGAGACTGCCCAGTGGTCTGTGGCCTGCAGGTAACAGCAGCTGCAGCTCCACGTCTGGGCTGTCATCCATCTACAGAGCATGACTGTGACAGGTCAGGACCACTGCTGTCTGCTGCATCGCTGTACATAAAATGACTGGCCTTTTCTTTTTCTTTTTTTTTTCAGGCTAAATGTCTGCACATGTGCAAATTGTTGGTTGATTGACACTTGGCAACAACTGCTATTGTTCCTAAAGGTTTAAAACCCTTTAACAATGGCAATCTCTAGTGCTGCATTTTCCACTTTACAGCGTTCAAATTAATGTAACTCCTGAACCCTTTGCATTATCCACAAAATTCAAAAGGCATCAGAAAGCTGAGATACTGGGCTTTCCAATGCTATATAACACTTTATTGCAGCAATGTGAGACTCTCTTATAAGTAGAAAAAAACTGTTTCAGAGACTTTTACGCAGGTTAAAAAAAAAAGAAAACACTAGGAAATAATTCAAAAATATGAAGCCATAATATGGATATTGAATGTTCATGATCAAAAAGCATGTTTGAGCAGATGTAAAACAGTTCAAAGTGTATTTTTGTAATCTCAGAAAGTTTTTTATGGACATTTACAGTTGTTTCTGATAATAATTATACTAAAAACTTCCATTTCTTTTTTTTTTCTTTTTTACAAAAACACACTGTTTTAAGTAGGGATGCACTGATGCCACTTTTTTTTAGACCGAGTGCAAGTACAAGTACTTGCATTGGAGTACTCACTGATACCAAGTACCAATGTGAGTACTTTGTAATCCCATTACAGTTCTTAGTTCCTTGTGAAAATGTGATTTACTGTCATTTGTCATGAGTCTGACAGGAACAAAGTGCTGCTCAATCCACCAAAACACCACTGCTGTTAATTATCCTTACTGGACAAATACCATGAAATAAAGTCAAGGTTTTTGAGAAGAAGAAGAAAGTCAGTGATAACAAACATGGAGACGACAGAGGTAACACTCATGTGGATACTAATGTTACAGCGTTTCCACTGGTAAGGTTTAAAAGTGAAGCAGCGGTCCACACCATTCCTTACCCTCATAAGTAGGATATAAACCAGCCCCACCCTGGGTCAAAAATGTGTCAGTAGTTTGTCACTAACTCACACAGTTGCTCTTTGAACAGATCCTCTGCCTCCATGGTTCCCAGTGGTATTCTCCGTCTGGGTACACATCCACCAGCCCCTAGAAAACTGACAAAACTGCGTACACAGAGGACAGACAGAACAGTATGTGTCAGTGCTACTTTATTCACCGTTGTTCATTTAGTTAAATCTCCACACTGCTGACATTACTCCTCCATCGTGTACCTGCTGCACTTAACTGTGAATGTCACGCTGCCATAAGTAGTATTGGTGCGGTTGTATCAGAGTATTTTTATGAGTATGAGTACAAGTACTCACGCTCAGTATCAGCCCTAATACTGGTATCAGGATCGGTGCATCCCTAGTTTTAAGCATTTATTATTTATAATGACAATAATTAATGGTGGTGCAGTGGATAGCACTTGTGTCTCACAGCAAGAAGGTCCTGAGTTTGATTCCAACACCAGTTGATGGGACCTTTCTGTGTGGAGTTTACATGTTCTTCCTGTGTCTGCGTGGATTCGCTCCAGGTACTCTGGCTTTCTCCCACCGTCCAAAAGACTAAGACTGGTTAATCTAAATTGTCCATAGGTGTGAATGTGACAGTGACAGTTTGTCTCTATATGTCAGCCCTGTGAGGAACTGGTCACATGTCCAGGGTGTACCCCACCTTTGCCCATAAGTAGCTGGGATAGGCTCCAGCGACCCCTGTGACCCTAGTGAGGATGAAGCGGGTTCAGATGATGATGGATAATTAATGGCCAGACACTGAAAGCTGTGTTCTTCCTGAAAACAAAAGTACAAAAAAAAAAAAAAAACATTTTCTAAGACTTTTATTGCAAATAAAACATGAAGATAATAATTAGGCAGCCTGTTATAATGGCAGCCTTTAAAGGGACATGTTGTATCATAACTCTTTCTCTTAGGAAGTTTTATTATGTTGAATAGTCTCTGGTTAACTGTTGTAACTGGTAAAAACTGTATACATAAATAAATAAAACAAAACAAAACTGAGTATCATAAGGGGAGAAAAAAAAAGTAAAAGAAAATGTCAAGGAAACTGATTTTATTCAGTGTTTGCTGACCTTTAACAGGCTCAGTAGTGTCATTTAAAGGGTAAATTAATCAGCACATTCATTTGTAATGAAAACAGCCTATAATAGCATTGTTTCTATTCCTTTTTTATCAAACAACAAAGCTTCCAAACCAAAAACATGATGGTGAAGTGATTTTTTTTTTATTATTTACAATTTAATGACAGACCTTTTGACAATAGCACAAAAATAACCTCTTAGATCACCTGCACTGACCCTTCACTGACATTTATTGCAGGCTTTATTCATTTCACTGCTGTTCTATTAGATTCCATTGTTGTACAGGTCTTACTTTTACAGTGTGCCACCCGTGTATGTAACCAGTACAGTTTGTCATATATAATGATAATCCCCCTTCCAGGCTTCTGCCATCATTGCCTGACAAATGAAGTCATAAAATAAAATGACTGGCCCTTAGTGAGATATTAGTCAGATAGCAGGATAGCAAATATTAATGTTTGAGTGTAGAAGTGATATTACCTTAGGTGAGTGCTAGTTTAAGTGGGAGATGACATTTGAGTGATGATATCTCAGGTCTGTAAAAGCTCTGCACTGTGTCTGTTATTACACTGGAGATGGAGAGCAGATAAGACACAGACCAAACACACATACCCACATTAACAAGCTGCTGTAAAATCAGTCGGATGTCTCCATCTTCTGCAGCTCATGTTGGCATTCATCTGATGCTCAAACTGTTCCATTAGGATTTTAAATAAGTAATAGTATTTGTATTTGTCTCCTGAAGGGAAGGCAAGGGGGTTTTGGGTTGGATAGTTTAGCAGCAAAACTACTGGTTCAATTTATACCAAATTAGGTTTATAGATTACCAGTGACCCAGAATAGATGCCATTATATTTTGGGAAAAGTAAGTCAAAGTTAAAAATGTTTGCTTTTTTTTTTTTTTTTTTTTTAATCTTCTTATTATTTACATTCATTCATTCATTTTCTGAACTTGCTTTATCCTCACTAGGGTCACAGGGGTCACTGGAGCCTATCCCAGCTACTTAGGGCGAAGGCGGGGTACACCCTGGACAAGTCGCCAGTTCATCACAGGGCTGAACGTATACAAATAATCACTGTCACATTCACACCTATGAGCAATTTAGATTAAGCAATTATTATTATTATTATTTTGTCTGCATTTATTTGGTATAGTTTACCATCACAAACAGGGTGGCAACTTTTTATGAGATTGATGCATATTTTATTCTTGCCGCCAAATATTTTAATATCACTGGTCTACAAGTAAAAAGCTTCCAGAATAAAAGTAGTTCAACTTTACCAAATCTGAGTCATAAAGAAAGAAAAATTCAGTCCAAAGTCCTAGTTGGTTGTAGTTTCTCAGATACAGTCTGAGGCCAAAATGTGAAATTCTGA
>JAQQZY010000024.1:19090248-19101464 GCA_030068375.1 Ostorhinchus rueppellii | reverse complement strand
CCCCCCCCCCCCCCCCAGACAGTGAAAGTGAAACTAAAGACCTTTTACTAATTCCTCTATTGCTGCATTTCTATGATGTGAGCCGGTTCAACTCGGTCCATCTCCCGTTGTTGTGCACCTCATTTCCTTTTCTCTGCCTTCGGAAACTTGTATTCGAGGGGATAAGACGTTGGTTGCCCCAACCGGAACCGAAACTGGACCCGGATAATGTCCTGCCGCTAGGGAAGCCGCTAAGTGCTAAATAGCAAATCTAACGTATTAATCACATGCTGCGTGGACAAATGTGTGAGCACATTGGAGGGATTCCACCCTTTAGAAGAAATGGAAGCTTTGACAGTGTTTAAGTGGACCTGGTGTCATCTGTTTAGACCGGTTCTGTTTCAACGCCATGTTGGCTACGTTCTAACCAAAACAATGCAGCGTACGTGTGACGTCATCGCGCATGCGCAACGAAGGCAGAATCGACAAGCAGAATCGTTAAGCGAGCAGGCAAACGATTCCAAGGAATCGAGCTACTGGGAACCGGTTCTTTTTGAGAACCGGTTCTCAATTCCCATCTCTATGGAACAGCAGTAATACAGTAATAGTAGGAATGTCAGTGTTGGCTCATATAGAACTAAAACAACAATGAATATAGGAGAGAATAGCTTTGAATAACTGTCCACTGTAGTGACCACTATGCATGAAAGGGTTCAGACTATTTGTAGGAATTATAAAATCAACTTTAAACATAATCTGTGCAATAATCTGACATTATTGTGCAGTAATTCATTCCTGTATACACTATCGCCCTTAAAGTTGGAATAATTTAGTTTTCAGACACATTCCTCTCTTTATTCCTATTCATAAACATCAGTAATTATCTTTGACCTGATTACATTCTAACTCCCAGTTACAGTTTATCTATCAAAAATATATCACACTGTCACAATGAGTCCATTAGAAGAGGCTAAAATGTTTTATTCCAACTTTATGGGCAACATGTATTGTACATATCTTACAAACACTTACATATGATTTATTCATGATCTATAATTACAAGCACAAATTACATTAAGTCGAAATTTCAATCTACATGCACTTGTATATGTATGAATGAAAAGAACATCTCTATTCTATTCTATTCTATTCTATTCTATTCTATTCTATTCTATTCTATTCTATTCTATTCTATTCTATTCTCACTCCATGTATTTTAACCCTTTCATGCATGATTTATGAGAACCTTAACCAAGATTTTTTTCATGGGTGTTTTTATTCCTCTTTTGACATGAAAAATAAATAAAGAAAGAACCTATTTTTCGTGGAGTTACAAAAATGTCCACTCAACTGGACATTAAGCACTTAAATTTAGAAGCAAGGACACAAGTATTTACTGATACACTGTGAGAAAACTATGAAACATGAGCATTTAATGCTGCTAATCTGATATTTTATCACATTTTAACATATCTGCATGGAGATAATAGGCAAAAAAAAACCAAAAAAAAAAAAAACTCAGTGATGTTACTGCAGACCAGGTTTATCTAAAACAGCAGAATTACAGTAATGGTATGAATTTCAGTGTATTATGAGATGGTGCATTAGTGTCCACTGTGTTGGCTGATATGGAACTAAAACAACAGAATCCATGAATATACAAGAGAACACCTTTGAGCAGCTGTCCACTGTAGTGACCAGTATGTATAAAACACACACCCCTGTTAGCCCTGTTGTGTCTGTTCTCCATAACAAGTTAACTTTAAATGCCTTAAACATAACCTGAAACATCTGGCTGGTAAAGTGCGATTATTAAACTGTCACCATCAGATTAACACATCTGATGTATTTTGATCCAGCTTTAATCGTTACTTTATTAGATAGCCATGCCAGAGCAACAGATGCCCCCCTGTACTTTACTGGAGGCTGGCAGGTACCAGGATGCCCTCTGGCAATAATTGCACCTGACAAATGAGCCTTGACAAAGGAATGGAGGGTGGTCAACCTCTTACTGATTTGACAGAGAAACTTAATTGAAACTATCAATCAGATCCACAACCCACTATCTCTTCTGTTCTGACTTTCATTCTTTCCTGCATAATCCAGCTCTCCCACTCACAGCTGCATCAATGTATCTCCTCTGTCAGTGTCGCTGCCTCTCATGCTCACTTGCACATGCATATTAAGACCAACGAACGAGCACAAAATCAAAACAAACCAAAAAAAAAATTGCTTGTCTCTGCTGCCACTCCATCCTCATCATCCCCCTACGGTGCACATACAACAGTACTTGTTCATCACATTGTGACAAGGCTAATTAATACATCATCCCTGCATTTTTACGATGCTTCTTTCTTTCTTTTTTTTGGTTCCATGTGCAAAAGCAGATTAGACGCCTTTTCCTAAATCACTACAGAGGCACACAGGATGTCACATTCGCTGGCAGGGAAGAGAGGTTAGAGTGAGAACAAAAGGAAATACCTCCCCGTGCCAGCGAGTAAAGGGTTAAGCCTATTACAGAAGACCAATCAGGATTGGGGGAGCACTGCAAACCTCCGCAGTAAGAGAGAGAGAGGGAGTGAGGGAGGGAGGGAGTGAGAGAGGGAGAGGAGAGCAGAGCGGGAGATAGAGAGATACCCGGAGTGTGATGGTTTGCACTCTTATCCAGACAGGAAGGCAGGGAGGGAGTGCAAAATAGAGTTCGTGAGATGAGGAGTAATCATACAGCAGCCCGTACGGATGCATAAAAGAGGAAAAAAAGGGACAAAAGCAGGAAAAAGACTCCCCTCAACAACCATGTCAGGACTAATCTCTATGGACTTGAACATCTGGAGCAGCTGTCAATTATATGACCTTTGTATGTTCCTCAACATTCAGTCTTAAGCTTTGGATTACCACTGGAAGGAGACTGATACCGCCGGCAGTTTGGACTCACCGACCCAGATTGTTGCAGAGCTGGAAGGAGAGGGGACAGCGTGGTGGATGGACCAGCTCCGGAGCATCTGTGTTTACCCTGCATGGTGAGCTTTGCTGTGTGATCATGGGGCACTCTACTTATTGGTTTGATTTACAGCACTCCACTGAGTAGAGTGTATGTGACAGTGAGGAAAACATAATGCAAAACATCTGTCACCACAAAAACAAACAAGCAAAACCAAATGTATGGCACGAGAAACCACTGATGGCATCATCCGACATGACATCACTTTATTATGCATCGTTTCACTTATAAACAAGTGGTTTTGCTTGAAATTCGCTTGTTATTGCTTGAAATATGTCAAAGTTGTTATTTGAAGTAGCTCCGAATGCAATCTCAAGAAGCTTTTGAGTGCTTTGTGTCTTACTGTTCAACACACAGGTATCAAATTACCAACTGTCACTTCTTTCCAAGCAAGAAACTTGATATTACATTTACCACATAGCTTTAAATGGGACTTTACAGGCTCAGTTTTCACATGATGCAGGCATGATACTCACTCACATGTGCCGACATTGTGACATGTATCAGTAAAGTATGACACCCCTCTTTTATACAACCTTGAACAATGACCGACATGTTCCTCTGAAGAGATTACATGGTTCACGCTCACTGACACATGAAGCTTCCATGTCCTCATGACAAGTTCCCAAAGGAATCACACTGCTACAGCTCTAAGCCAATGTGTCCTGTTGTAAAATGTATCACCATTTCATCACCCCCGTAGCTTTCACATAAATAATCTACATTAATAATTCACACTGCACAACAAGAATAGCAAATTATTGCAACTAATCTGTAATTCAAGAATAGATGTCGAGACACATTACTAGTTGCAACAGCTCGTAGCCTTTTTCAGAGCTACAGATATGTAAATGCACTGACAAAAGCATCAGGCGACACATGAACACGATAAGACATCAGAGGCTTGTTGCTATGTTAATGAGTTTCCGTGTCCACTAGTGAGGATATGTTTATTTTCATTAATGCATTCTCCCAATCCCTCCTCCTACTCTGCCTCTACAATCTCTCATTGTTTACCCTATCCTTTTTCTCTCTTCAGGTCACTGTGTAAAAAACATGGACAAATGAAGGACAGGTGATGGTGTTACCAGCTCCTGCATTCTGAAGCTCTATTCTTGTCCTGCATTTACAACACACTTTATCCATCTGACAGAGCCCCATCCACTTTTCCGTGTGGATAACATGTCCTTGAAACGCTGCGTAAACCCCCTCCCTTTAAGCATACAACCCTGTTGATCGCAGATGTCATGGTGATCAGAAATGTCATGGTGATTTGACACACATGCGCTCTAATAATCTGCTCTGCTCACGCAGTCTTCAGCCACAGACAATTCAGCATGTGGAGAAACAAACTGGAGACTTGTGCTCGATTTACAAGTCAATGGCAACTGGAGCCAAAAGTACAGAGACTGATGAGAAAAGTGGACAGTGAAGGCCTGTTCCATTAGTGTTCCCAAGGGAGGCATGCGCCTGGATGCTGCCCGGACGCACTGACCTCTCCTGGACAGATTCTGTACATTACTATGGTGCAAAGTGAGGAATCTTCATGGCTGCCTGATCAACTTTGCCTTTTGGAATACAACAAATGGATATAACTATTTGGGTGCAGGAACAGATCTGACTAGTCTCCTCATGGGTGACAAAAAAGCAAAAACCAAGCATTTGGATTGTACTACGTTCCAGCACATTGCAGAGGAAAGAGTCTGTGTTTCTTTGTTTTCTTGGTTGGCTCTGTCCCTTCTGTCGGGGAATATCAAGAGATTATAAACAGGAGGTGGCTCTGACACTTTATCCCCGTTCTAGTCGTTTGTCAGTGTTCCTACCATCATCAAAGCAAGCACACTGGTCCAAACGAAACGTCTGAAAAGGACATTAGCCCACATTCTCTCACCTCCTCTGGGTACAGGTGGCTGAGTCTCCAGCTTAGTTGCCTTTGAGGTTAGAAAGGAAAAGCTGGCAGTGCACGGACAGACAGGTGCTTTTTTGGCTGTCAGCCTCTCAAGGAGGGACTAGCAGTGAAAGGAAAAGCCCTACTGGGGCCCAGCTGGAGCAAAAACCCTTTCTACTGACTCTCTTTGGACGTGATGCTGGTCTCTGAGGATGCAACATGGAATCTATGGCCTGATTACACAGCCCCGGTATTCAGATAGAGCTGGAGGGAAGGGTAAATATTACTAAAAACCTTTTTTTTTAAGCCCCGTTCAGATTAGATTAATTTCTGCAGGGCAGGCTGGGTGATTTTAATGTTGCACGTGCTACTCAGTGATTTTAATTTAGCCTAGAATGCTGGAATATGAGATTTTTTTTTCCTGTTTGTGTTGTGTGTTTATTATATTTACTTCCATCCAGAAAAAAAAAAAAAACATCTTGAAGTATAGACACACAAACATCAAAGTGTGCCTCTGAGAATCAAATGTCAAGTCATGAACCTCCTCCTATATTTAGGCAATGACTAAATCAGAAAAGATGATAGTTACTGGGGGCCTTTGAGTGTTTCATTAGCCATAGCCTCCTCAGAGTATTATTTCCATCTAAATGCGGCTAAAATAGCCTTTCTTCGTCATTGCCTTCAGTCTGACCTCCAGTTCACATTGATTATGCATAAATGTTAATAAATGACATTTTTATCACCTTAAGAGTGTTGTTCACTACCGGCTTAAAAATGTTCCATTCTGCATCTAATTGTATGGTAATTAAAATTTAATTGTTCCGATGCATTTGGTGATGAGCCTCCACTGTGGCAGCAACAGTCTGACCAAAGACAGAGTGATGAGAAGTGAAATCTCATGGGGCTATGATTGGTACTAGTTAGTCCTGAAAAGTATGTAATGAGCCTGTCTGATGTGCAGGGCAGTCGGGGAAAATGTTGTAGCACTATTAAGTATCTGCCCTTTTCAAACTTAAAAGGCTTCCTCATCATTTGATAACTGGCAGCACTCTGTCCGACATGATTTCTCAGATTTCTGTTAATGAATGCACAAGATGAACAAACCCTCCTCCTTTTCCATTTCATATGTTCCCTTTGTCTCTCTCTTCCATGCAGGATAATGCATATCCTTCCCGCCCCGGAACAAGAAGCCACCATGAGCAACGTCACAGTCACCGACAACACTGAACCCATCAGCCGCACTATGAGTCCGGCAACTCCCAGCCCATATGCCTACCCTGTTAGTTTCCAGATCTCTCTGACTGGCTTCCTCATGTTGGAAATCATCCTGGGCCTGAGCTCTAACCTCACTGTGCTTGCCCTCTACTGTATGAAGTCAAACCTCATTAGTTCTGTCAGTAACATTGTCACCATGAATCTCCACGTGTTGGACGTGCTTGTTTGTGTGTGCTGCATCCCTCTCACCATTGTGGTGGTGCTGCTCTCTCTAGAAGGAGACACTGCCCTCGTCTGCTGCTTCCACGAGGCCTGTGTCTCCTTCGCTAGCGTTGCAACCGCTGCTAATGTTCTCGCCATCACCCTCGATCGCTATGACATCTCTGTGAAACCAGCCAACCGAGTGCTAACCATGGGCCGTGCCCTGGCCCTGCTGGCTGCCATTTGGGTGCTATCCTTTGTTAGTTTCCTGGTTCCCTTTATTGAGGTGGGCTTTTTTGCTAAGGGTCATCCTGACCTGAACCAGACTGTGGTGGAGAATGTGGTACACACTAACCAGTACTACACAGAACTTGGTCTGTACTACCACTTGCTGGCCCAGATTCCCATTTTCTTCTTTACTGCTGTTGTGATGCTGATCACCTACTCAAAGATCCTGCAGGCGCTCAATATTCGCATCGGCACACGTTTTCACGCGTCTCAGAAGAAGAAGGCTCGCAGGAAAAAGCGTCCTTCTATGACTGCCATGACAACACAGCAAGAGGCCACAGATGGATCCCAGAGTAGTGGCAGTCGCAACCCCACGCTGGGCATGCGAACCTCTGTGTCTGTCATCATTGCCTTGCGAAGGGCTGTAAAGCGCCACAGAGAAAGGCGAGAGCGCCAAAAGAGGGTTTTCAGGATGTCCCTCCTGATTGTGTCCACATTCCTACTGTGCTGGACACCAATCACAGTACTTAACACAGTTATCCTGAGTGTGGGTCCCAGTGACCTGATGGTTAAATTGAGACTGGGCTTTCTGGTCATGGCGTATGGGACAACTATCTTTCACCCTCTACTCTACGCCTTCACTAGGCAGAAGTTCCAGAAAGTCCTAAAAAGCAAGATGAAGAAGAGAGTGGTGTCAATCATAGAAGCAGATCCTACTCCCAACAACGCCATTATCCACAACTCCTGGATCGACCCAAAGAGAAACAAAAAGGTGACTTTTGAGGACAAAGATGCTAGACAGAAGTGTCTGTCTTCAGAGGATGTTGAGTGAAGGAACTCATTATCTAAATGCAGTATGCAGTCAATAAAAGCAGCTAAACTGACATTATGTCATGATTAAAAAGGGAACATGTTCATCCAAAGCAGTAATGTAAATAATGTGCAATAGGATGTATAAAAAACAGGTGACGGTGGATAATTTATTACTATTTATTGAGAACAAAAGTAGGTTTCATAGATATACTATATACTGTACTGTAGATATTGCATGGCTTTTGTAACAGTAGCAACATCTAGTACATTGCGTACAAAATATATATATATAGAGAGAGAGAGAGAAACAGGGACAGAGAATTAGAAATTGTTATATATATGTATATATGTATATTTATAATAAATTTTGTGTTCTCTCAAATAATGCAGCAAAAGGCTTCCTATTCTCCCCTCCCCCAAGTAAACTGTTGTGATTTCGTAACAGCTGTGAGATTACACTTGTTCATCAACATGTCACATAGTTTGACACCAGTCCCCAGTGACCGCTGACCTTATTGTCTCAGAGTCCTCGAAGGGAAGGCCATCGGACTAAAATTAAACTGCAGGTATAAGAATGCAATGACAGGTCAAACACAAAAGGTTAGCAAAAAAAAAAAAAAAAGGAAGTGGTATTGTATGTTGTGTTGCTATTTTTCAGAAGCTATTGGGTGCTGTGAACTGTCCGTGCATTTACGGTTAAAGACAAACACTTGAATTCCTCAGACCCAACAGCACACCACGGTTCTCATCACTTTGTTTGACATGAACCAGATGTAATCAAAACCTTGTCTGTTTTACTTTAGCAGTCACTTCTTTGAGCCAAGTGGAAAATCTATAGTTGCCTTATTTTTGGTATGATGAATGGAGGATGACTTCATGGTGGGACAGGAAGAGCACATATTCGATGAAAAAAATATTGTTTTACTTGTGGCAGAGTAATAATATGTTTTCCACAGGAAGTTATTAAATCAAACTAAAGGAAAATTATGAAAATGGCTGTATTATTAAGATGTCTGACTTTAATAACACTAGTCTAGCAACAATGCTCTCATAATAAGCAAATCAGTACGTGCAATAAAGAACTGCAAACATCTTAAAGCCTAATAAAAGATTCTGTTTACAATACACAATAACAGATAATGAAGTTTTTCTTCCCTGCCTGTGAATGTTTAACAATAACGCATGTCCTCTTTGGTTTGTCAAGATATAAGACGGTGAAATTGTGTTTCCCAAGTGGCTGCTGCTGGAGATTATAATGCAGCCAGCCTTGTATTTTTAGCTTAACTTGTCTATGAACTAAGAATTGCCCTAAATACTAAGGAATAATTTATTCATACATCCGCAGAAGCGTTTCAGTAGAACGAAGCTGCAAGAAAAAAACTGTCAAACTTTTTTACATTCGGAGCGTAGACTAATATCACATCTGGATGCAGAGTTACAATGTCATTAGCATATAAAGCCATTTTCAGCCAGCCTGTCAGCTCACTTCATTACAACCTGCAGGTCAAGAATTCCATTCTGTCTACAGTGCGGGTATATAGACTGCATTCACACATGCATAAAGGTGCATACAAATGCTTTTGCACACTGCGCTCTGCAATATTTCTCAGTAATGAGCTTATTACACTCAAACTGTCTTAGGTACAGTAGAAAAACTGAAGAGCCCTTTAGATCCTGAGAGCACAGGACCGTTGGCTACTGGAGCGATTATACAACCTCAATCAGATGCTTCCCTGGCTGCCAGTGTGTGGTTTTGTAGCACAACAGAGAGGGCTGATATTGATGCAGGCGAGGTTGTTTATGACCCGCTGTAAACAGGCAGTGTGGATGTCATGGTGCCTTGAGGGTAAGCTTGTGATTGAGAGTAGAGATGGGATCACAGCCAGCACCAGATTAGTTGAGGGGAGGGAAAATGACCTATTATAAAATGAAACACACAGGACAAACTTAAGTCACATATTCATTCAAGTCCAAGCCCTCATACAAATGTCAGGTACGCTTCAAAACTTCAGTGTTACTGGAAAAAAAACAATCATTTTAATTGATTACGTCCTGAAACTACCCCTCATTGAGCAGTACAATTACAACCCACAGGACTTTGAGGTCATGGTTTACTTTCCGTTATGAGTGCCACAGGGGCCTTATAAACACAACCAACATAGGCTGATGCTGTGAGTGAACGACCAACACTATTATTCAGTCTGGCATTCATCTCATGTTAATCATCTTCTGTTGGGGTTGGGGGTACTGCTCCCAAAAAAATCACTCAAGATATTGATGCACCCATCTGCTTAATGCAATTTTCAAACACAATCTGTGTGAAACCGGCCTTGGTGTTTGTCATGTTGATTTAAGTGTGCCAACCATTGTACATTTCACTATTTATTATTGTTGTCATCATATTTTCAGCATTTTGGCTGTTAACCTGAACCTTTTAGCTCTTTTTAGGATCATTCACTTGAGCCATTAAAGGGAAAACCACTAAAAGCACTGGCTCTTTTTTTCTTACTTTTTTTTTTTTTTTTTCCTAAAACGTCAACCCAAAAGTACCCTAAAAACATCTCAAATCTATGTAGAAAATCATATGCTGGGAGGCAGGCCACTACTAACAGAGGTTACAGATCAGAGAGGATGCACTTTTACTTTTTTTTTTTCTGAAATAGCTGAAAGTGTGCTCTGGTTTCCCCTAGAAAATAGTTACAGGTTTAGTTTATCTTGTAATACCAGACATATGTGAGTAAAAATATCATTTAAGATCTCAAGCAAATGCATGCTGTAACAAATAATGTATAATGGAAGTTGAATTAAGACTTCAAGGAGGAAAAACAGCTGCATGGCTGAGAAATATCACTGATAATGAAGTTTATTGTATGTTAATATGAATAATTTGCATAATAATAGCTGTAATAGATCATATACAGCACAGTAGTAGCATCGACATGTTCTGTTTTGAATCTTTATATCATATTAATTTACTTTTTTTATGTTTAGTCCAAGAACACAACTGAGCGAGGTATTCCCATTTATTATTCAGATGATTACCAGAGGTGTGAATCTTAACTGGCAGCAGAAATGATTTGCTTCCAACTGAATCCCAGTGCGTCATATACTCAATTTTCAGCATTACTGCGCTCGGCTTCTTTTTCAGTCACAACAAGCGAGCATGTAAATCTGAACTTATTTTTATTTAGACAGTGTTTTCAAAAATCAGACACCGCAGTACCATCTCAGTAGGATGCACCTCGGTACAAAATAAATCCAACGACAGTGCACCACAAGTATAGAGGTTATATTAACCCTTTCATGTATTAATTATGAGAAGCTTAGTTAATGTTTGGTTCTTGAGTGATTTTGTTCCTTTTTAGGCATAAAAACAAAAACAAAAAAAACAATCTATATGAAATTCTGTAATAAATCTGTTTTTCCTGGATTTACAATAATGTCCACTCAGCTGGACATCATGTGTTTAAGTTTTAAAGCAAGGAAACGTGTATTTAAAACCCATAATCAGAAAGTGATATACTGTGGGAAAACTATGAAATAAAACCATTTTAATGTTGTAATCTGATGTTTTCTCACATTTGAGCATACTCTAATGCTAGTTATTTCTCACTTCACTATCCAAGTTGGCTGATATGGAACTAAAACAACAAACAACAAAACCCATGAATATATATTGCCAAAAAAAAAAAAAGTCACACATGCAATATTTGACTGCACCACCTTTGGCTTGGATTATAGGAGATGTTGAGTGGATTTAACTCATCCAGTAGTTCCGATCCTTCCATGGGTAAATACTGCAGTGGTTACTAAGGTTTGAGCTGGAACAGGTTATTGAACTCTAACTGCAGTGAGTGTCCTCTCATGTCTAATGTCAAACAGACTGGACAA
>JAQQZY010000024.1:18965919-18981874 GCA_030068375.1 Ostorhinchus rueppellii | reverse complement strand
GGGTCTGTAAGGTCCACCTGTGCATGAACAGTGAGTGGACCTGCTCTGTTAGGTACCAGGAAGTAATGGGACTAATGGAAGGAATGATGTTCAAAGGGTGAATGTGGATGTGGACTGCACTGATGCCGGTCTAATGTTCTAAAAGTGATGTTCTGATGTTGTAAAATACATGCACGTTCCTGTTACTTTATTTATTTACTTATTTGTATTGATTTTAATACTTTTGACTATTTGATTTTATTGTGTTCCTTGAAGTACTGTTGTAGTACTATGTACGTATTTATTGTTTTTAGTCTTAATTGTTTTATTGTTTTGTTAAATATCACTGTTTCTGTTATTGGTGTCAAATTATGGAACCAACTGAAGGATAAATTGAAATTGTGTAGCTCGTTGTCAGTTTTTTAAAAAGCTTAAAGTTGTGAAATACTCAAGGGTTATGAAAGTGCAAGGATTTCTAAGTGACTTAAGAAACTGAAAGTGAATTATGTTTGGCTAATGTTTTATTTTTCTGCAACTTCAGATATGAAGTTGGAGTAAGGATGAGAGTGAAGCAGAAATAAGCTTCTTCCTTTTTCAGTCAAAAAAAAGTTCTAACTGTATGTTTTTTACATGCATTTTTGTATGTAACTGAAATTAAAAAAATGTTCATTCATTCATGATGTGCAGCACTTTGGAAACATTCTTGTTGTTTAAATAAAGTGGATTGGATTGGATTACAGATGTTTTTCTTGGATTTTTTTAGATTTTCTTCTTGAATATGTATTTTGTTTTTTTAGCCACTTATGGGTAAGGAATCAAATATGGTAACTTCATTGACCTTGAATTTCTAGATTACAATTTTAAAAAATTGACAAATTGATAAAAAGTAATAAAGTCTTGTTATGTCCTCTTATTTTGAATGTCAAAGTATTTCTATGAGTGCCCTATAAAGGGTTAATCTCTGATGTTATCTCTCAAATTCTGATCAGATGAGTCCAAGGGCCTCTTTTTGTCTATAATACCTTAGTTTATACTGTATGAAGCCTAAAACCCCACAATAAGAATAAAAAGGGCTCATGCTGCTTCCGTCAGAGGAAATTTTCAGAATCAGAAAGAGAAGGGTGGTGAAAACCTTTAATAATCTGTTCAGCAGGAAAATATTAGTCATATAAACATTTGATCCAAATGCCTCTCTGTCTGTGGATGTTAGACGCACATTGGGTAACATTAGGTCACATGACAGCTTTCCGTGAGGGATAGAAACATGGCGGCCTGTAGCTGATAAAACTTTTTGGCTGATGGCTTGGTGGAAGTTATTATTATTTGTCTGGAATGTTTAAAAGTTAGGGAAATGGGGAAAAAATTACACATTATGGGTCCATCTCAGTCATCTTAATAATAACAAACTGGAAACTAAATCATACAATACCCCATTTAATTAAAAAATTAAAAAAGAAGTTATTTATGTTTTCTATTTTTAGTGCAGTTTTGTGTTGATGGTCATTGCATGTAATAGACAGGTCCTGTACCTACACTATCTCCCTAAACACAATCCATCTGAGTTTTTCACATTAATCATACTACCTCAAAGTATTTTCCGACCTGAACCTGAAGCTTTGTTTCCTTTTCCTTAAAAAAATGAACATCAACACCTCTTTCTAGGAAGCCTGTGCTGGTAAATGTGGAAAAACCACAGACCTCAGTGTCAACAGTTTTGATTGGAAATGCTTTTTACACACGAGACAGACCAGTATGACGCTCATACACAGTGAGAAACCAGAACAGTACGCCTACAAAAAGGATGTAGATGATGAATTTTTAAAACATATGTCTTATATATTTACTCTCATTTAAATTAGACCTTATCTAAACAGGATAGTGCAGTAAACTTAAAGCTTCTTGGATATGTGGGTTTCCACAAAAGTTCGGATGTTTTAATATATTTACTGTCATTGATTGATTAGAAGTATTTAGAATGCTCCTGATGATTAACCTGCACGTAAGTACCACTGACATACCCTTATGATTTATTACTTTTTTTGTTTGTTTGTGAAAAGAGGCTCCAAGTTAATATGTGTACCTTAATACATTGTTTCCCCTGAACTTAGAATAAAAGATTTGTACCTCTTCTCATGAGATGATTGGAATAATGGGATTTATTCTTGATAAAGTGTACTTAGGACTGAAAACAAAATTATTCCAACTTTATGGACAACAGTGTAAAGTGATAAAGTGAAGTCCATGTGAATCATAAATAAACACCAAACCAAAATATTTACTATTGACAATATTCATCTTTATGCTTTGAATATCATTGAATTGAACTTAAAAGTTTGGCTCTAACATTACAATTGAAACTTAATATAAGCTTCAGCTGAACTTTTACATTTTGCACATGGCATGGACTTTGTATTTTGGTCCCCCTCTGACTATATAATCATAAGGTAGTCTTTAAGAAGTAAAGCTGCAGGATAAGCATGGAGTAGAACAGGGATGGGCAATCCTGGTCCTTCAGAGCTACTGTCCTGCATGTTTTAGATGTTTCCCTCTTCCAGCACACCTGACAGTCGTTCTCAGGCTTCTGCAGAGCTGGATGATAGGCTGATCATTTGAATCAGGTGTGTTGGAAGAGGGACACATCTAAAACATGCAGGATACCAGCCCTCTAGGACCAGGATTGCCCACCCCTGGAGTAGAAGAATTCTTCAACACAACACATTTAAGAGTGTAAGTTTGGTTTCTGAAAAGCACGGTTCATAGCTCACAGAAAGCTGACTTTAGAGATTAAAGCCAGCTACAAATGTTATGAATGTTAAAATGCTAGCTACTGGTATAGCGTTGTCTCTGAAATGCTGTTTCCTTGGTGGGTTCATAAAAGGCAGAAGTGAACCCAGTTCCAGTAGACAGGGACAGGGAGAACATGTCCAATTAAAACAGGTTTCTTTGTTTTGTTCTTTTCAGTTGTTGCCCATGGACAAAGAGGCAGATTCACAGCAACAGCACCTGGATTTTTCTTCCCTTTTGTAAAGTTTTTAAAGCTTTTTTTTTTTTTTTTTTTTTGCTTCAGTGTTGAAATGCATAAAGTTAATTTGGTCTGTTCCTATGCCTCAGCTAAACTTGGGTAACAACACTGCTCTGTTGGCCTCACTAATTATCTGTTTACAGTGTATCCTTGCATTATACTTCTATGTATATAATATAGAAACCTACATATTTATGTGTACCACAAATGCCACATAGTATATGCTTGTGTTTTTGGATTGTAATATAGGCTTGTAAAAGTAAGAGCGGCGCTTGCTTCCGAGTGAGCGTCCAGATGCATCCGACCCAGTCACGTGATCGTGTTTTTCGATGACGTAATGATGTGGTTCTGACTTGGTTCTGCTTGGCTCTTGGCCAATGGAAAAGCAAACTGGTTCTTTGGAATCCCCAGGTTGGAACCAGTTCGGCGCTGGCTCTATCACCAGTACCATACTAGCACCAGACTCTTTTTGGTAGAAAAGTGGTTGTATGAAAGGTTGGAAAAAATATGAACCAAGCTTTCAAAAGTGCAGTCAGTGCTTTGGTGCAAGAAGCTCTGATTCAGTACGAGAACGTCTGTGTGTTCTGCCTTTCACCAGTGACGGTGTTTAAAACATTCACAGACAGAAAGATAAATAACGAAAAGGAAATTCATACACCGATGACAACAACCAAAACACAATATATACAGCCTGCCAAAATATACCCACTGCGAATGACTCCAAATAGTGCCAGCCAAGTAAACTCCCAGTCTTCCTCTTCCCCAAAATGTGTTAAGAGGGCAGCTGTGTGGATGCCAGTATGCAGCCATACCCTGTCCACCACCATGGCTCAGAGCCACAGCCCACAGCGAGCTGCCATGCCTCTGAGGTGCTGGGTAAACACCATGGTGTCAAAGCACAAACAAACTACTGGAATATGCTTGTTGTTTGACTTACTCCCGCCAGTAACCAGTTGAGAACCACTTTCCTGTGGGTGTGAAGTGGTGGGAGCTACAGGAGCACCCATAGTAGAGCTCAGTTTTCAGCCTGATCAGGTTTGCAATGAGCTGAGGCCTGTTATCAACTTACTCCAGAGCACTTTTCTGAGTCTCCCAGCAGAGGAAAGCGGAAGCAGGCCGGTCCTAATATAGTTCAGTGAGAGTGTTTCTTTGTCATTCATTCATGATCTTCTCCTCATTTCTCTTCCTCTGCCTTTTTCATCCCTTTCGCTCCTCATTACTGGCTTCACGTAGGAAGGGTTGATGCGTGTCTATTCAGATCATGATGCAGTGCTGGCTTGTTAGCGCACTGGACTTTCGAGGAGCCGAATTCAGTGTCCGTCAAGGATACAGTAACAGGAAGTGCAGACTAAACATCTCCTGGTTGAAGAAGAGGGCAGGAGTAACAGAGAGAGTGCTGATTTTACAGTATAGTTGGGTTAATTAAGCCGGTGTTATAAGGCCAGTTTGCAGGATTTGCAATCAGCTTGACCCAAGGGTTTTATGCACCACCTCTGTCCAATTAAACTCACCATGCTCTCACTTATAGTAAGGTCTGCTAAGTCATGAAGTCACACACAGCCTGCTCACGTAACAAACACACACACACCCATGCACTGAGACTCACACCCACCGCCTCAAGGTCTCACAATATTTTCTTTCTTATCCTTCCTTTGTTCTCTTATCACTGATCTTTGTCAAAGGCATTTTGATGTCTGCACTGTTTGACTCAGACATCCCTGCACTCATTTGTACTTCATCTGACAAAAAGAAAGTAGGTCAGATTCGACTAAATCTCAGTATACGGAGGCTTAAGAAATGACAGCGGCTTAGCCGTAAGGACAACATCAAGGCAACAATCAAAAATTGTCGTGCTCACTTTCATGGATGTTAGAGCCACACAGAACTTTACATGGCTTTAATAATCAACTGTAATCTTGTCGTATACCTGCAGGTGGAGGTATTCACATGATTAATATGAAATCATTTTCCCTCGGGGCACGCTCTGGGAAGGTGCTCTTTCTGGATTAAAACATCTGGAATAAAAACACGCGGAAAAACGCAAACCAAATTTACTGTAGCTGCGTGGATCAATTGTTGTGTAATTTTTTTTGCATTCTGGAGGCTTTCCAGATGGAGCCTCCTGGTCCACTGGGTGCTCTCTATCTACTTCTCACTCTGTAGTTTAGACAGACATTAATAACTGTCAGATGTCTAGGTTTCTGATTGCAGAGACAGATTTTGGCAGCTATGTGGCTTTTTAACATCACTGACATTATTGCTTGATTTATGGCTTAGCAGTTTAACAGATAAAATGTGGAGAGTAAAAGTGTGAATCCTCTGAGTTTTTATGATGTGTTTATATTCTCCAAAAGCAATTTGACAAACTCATCTCAGCAGATAGGCTAAGAACTGCTCGTTTACAGACAGTGTTAATATAATGTTACGTATATGTTTGAGAATAGTGGGGAAGAATTAGACCCACCAAAGCTTTCTGAACCAATCTGTGTGAATATTTGTCCAGGTGAACTTCTGCTCTGTCACATCCACCTTGAATACAGCAGTCGTCCTATTGGAGGACATTGTAAATCCTTTCCTGCTGCCTGCCGAGGGGAGAACATTGGTAGTCATTCCTATTCACGCTGGCTAATGTTTTACAGGTTTTACCGTGGGGGTCAGTCATTGTGGGTCATTTGCGTCATCACTGGTGGGAAGGGAGCTATTGAGGTGGGCTGCCAACGCGGAGAGGCCGTGTGCAGGGAATGAGGAACATACTTGTGTGTATGCAAAGCAGCACTTCCACACCTAAAAGCTGTTTGGCATCAGCACATTTTCACACTCTAATTGTGGCCTACAAAACACACAAATACACTGTAAAAAAACACACTGGCATCTGCCTTAAAAAAAACTCACAAGCACGAAACGATTCCAAAATATATTTTACACACCAGTACTGCATCTGCACTCCAGCTTGTGTTTCCTCTACTCTTCACACTTACTTCTTACTCACACTCCTCTAATTTCTGAGGTGTGACTAATGAGATTTATCGCCTTTATGTTTCCTGGGAGAGACTTAGCTTGATCCTCGAAGAAACCCAGTGAAGAGTTTCTACCAGAGATAGACCTGTCAGTCTCTCAGGGTGAAAACACAGGCCACAAGGATGCGGTGGCCCAGAGAAAACCTCAGTGGGAGTACCCCATATTCTGACCTCAAAACCCATCAAACGCAATGGGAGGAAATGTGTCACTGCGAGAGCAAAAAGCTCTCCAAGATCTAGATTGAAAGCCTAAATAGATAGAACTGGAAGAAGGGATTTTCTGATTAAATCTGTTCATTTTAATGATTCAGTATTGCTTAATATAGCCCTGAGATCAATCTTTTAATATCATAAAGCTTTTCTTGTTTATTAAGTAAAGCTCTGCACTTGAGAAAGAACTTAATAGCATTATTCATGTCAAATAATAAAAAAAAAACACATTAACACACTGATATTAATTCTATGAACTTTATTCTTAATGTAAATGTTAATATTTTTAACAAGACGTTAAGTAATGATTTGTAAATCTGTCATCTTAGCCCTTTCACATATTAACCCATGCTATTATCCTGTCTTCATGTGCTATGGTAATTATAGTATAACCAGTGCATTGGCCCGTGGGGAACCATGGGTTCTAGATCCTCCGATACAGTTCATTTCTTTACTTTCTTGGTAAATTCCACTGGTATTTCAGTTGAATAACCTCTCAACTGACATATCTGTTTCCGCACATGAAATTAGACACCATGGAAATGTGACCCAATTGTTCATCTGTTGCTAGGTAACCCACTTTAGTGATGACTGTATGATTCTAGGCGTAGCAACGTGATTGGCCATTGGGAGGTCATTGTAGCCCAAAATTACAAGTATCTCCCAAAATATTGGCCCGATCAACTTGTCATTTTCACTAGTGTCTTCCGTGACCAAAAAGCAGCAGTCAGCTCTTTCAGAATTTTGTGTGATGTCCAAGACACACAGACAGAGTCCCTTTTCTAATATAGATAGAGATGATGCACTAAAGAGTGTTCCTTATACAATTAGTTTTCTTAGAGCCTTTTCCATATCAAACCTTTGCAGCAGTTTAACTGAAATATCATGATAGTTAATAAATGAAATTAACTCCCTGAGATCCAGCACTGCTTTTCTGTTCTATGTACCTTTACTTAAGAAAAAAATACACTGTAAAAAAAAAAAAAAGCATTTGACAAATTAAAAAAAGAAAAAACTGTTTCATTTTGCTGTTTCCAGTCAAGGCAATTATTTTATATATTTCCTGCATCCCAGGAGGTTAAATAAAATTATGCCATTGTGAATTCAAAAATGAATAAATTCAGAAAATCAGTGGTGATACCCTGCCATCAACCACACAACCTCCTCATACCACTGAAAAAGGACCACTGTTTATTTTATTGTAATATTATTTGTGTACACTTCTTTTTTTTTTTTAACCTAGCTTATGGGCTATGGCTGACTCAAGCAGTTAGGTTCCCAGCTCCGTACATTCATCTGGGTGAAAAAGAGGGGATCTGGCTGGGTAGACCTGGCAGCCCACCTCACAACACCATGCCAAAGCCATTAGTGTATAATGGTCCAGTCAGGATTACTGCTGGGGCCTGGAGAGCTGAGAAGGGAACACAGCACTCACTTGTTTGTTTGTTTTACAAGCCTCTGCTCTGTTCAGTCTGCAAGGTGCCAGTAGGCTTTGTGTGGTTTAATTCACACTTGATTCAAATGGGGTACAGTGTGTCAACAATAGTGTCTAATCTCTGGCCACAGCACACTTGTTTTCCAAGAGTTATGTCCGAATAAATAAATCATGACAGTCAAATTAGTTTAATAAAGCTAACCTTACTTTTCTAACTGTCAAAACGCTGCCACTCATTTGGTGGCCCATTCATTACCTCTAAGGTGCACCTGCTTTGGAAAATCATAAACATCAAGAGTTCTGTAAAATCTACCTGAGGTGCTTTCCGTGTGTTGTAAAAGCAGACAGCAGTGAGATAAAGAGTGTATTTCCCTATCATCCATCAACCCAGTGATTCAATGCGTTAGCCTACTTCAGCTACTTGTGCCTTTTCCATTTGAGCTTTCATTACAAAATGGAAATGGTATTATTGATTTATGTGTTTTCTCAAAGACCTGCTGTAGCATTTCTAAATGACATTATGAAAGGCCGGAGGATTAGGAGCTTAGTCAAATAAAAAGGGGTTCAACCACATTTTTTTCCCTATTTTGTAGCTTTAAGGTCTTGTTTAAGCATTAAAAATGAGTAGACTTCTGCTAATTGTGCACAGTGCAGGTCTCAGACAAAAGGGCAGGGTGTCACAGTTCCACTGTAAAATGTTTTTATGGAGCCATAAGTCTGGCTGGGACAGGAGGCTATATTTCTTTTGGAGTAGGCGATGTACGTCAACAGGGGTTTTCAAAGTTAATGAACAGTTGAATAACAGAACAATTTGGACCTGACCTTGACATGAGAACTGAAGCAAACACCCTGAACTTTGGAATAATGTTAATTGTGGTTTTTAATATTACACTTGGGGAACTTGAGCTTTGCTATAAGATAATCCAGTAAACTGGCAGCGAAAAGTTGAGAGCAGAGAATTAGGCTGAAGGCGATGTTATGAAAGTAGAAAGTGTGCATGCATGCTGCCTCTGCTGCATACGTTATTTCATCTTTTATTCACATGCCTGACTCAGCACAGTGTGTGTTCTGTATTTTGTCTGTGGTCATCAGAGAGAAGACCACACACACACACACACACACACATACACACACACACACACACACACGATAAATTTTCCTGCATTGAAAAACCTTTACATTGATTTCCATTCATTTTTTAGTCACTCAGTCAAACAGTAACCATTCCCACCACATACCTAAACCAAATTCTAACCCTACATCTATATCAGGACAACCCTGATTTTTAATTATTTATATTGTTGGGCTCAGCTTTATGTCCCCACAATGCCAACCTTGTTCCCACAGTGTGTGTGTGTGTTATCAAGTGTATGTCCCTCTAATGTAAGAAAAACATATAAACACACTTATATATATATAGACACGCATGCACACACACACCGTCCACTCTTTCAGCTGCACGTAGAACATTTACAATCCCATCAAGATTCCCACAGGACTCCAGTAAACAAACAGACAGTGACTGCCCACTCAAGCATACGCCTTAAATCAAACCTCTACATGCTTTATAAATCACTGATGTAGAAACGTGAACATACAGTCACAACAGCACCTGACTGTACTGACTGATGTACCGGGAGCATGTGTGTACGTGCGTGAAAGTGTGTGAATTCCGGCCTCAGATAAACAGTATGCGTACCTGTGTGGGGGCATAAATCTCTGCTTCCTCATTTTTGCAGGTGGAAGGATTTGCATCTTCCTCCTGAAGAGGCTCAGGTCAGCACCATGGGCATGTTTTCCACCATTAGCTAGTAAAACGCTGGCTTTGTTGTGAAATTCCCAGAGGACTGTCGTTCCCCATGTAGAAGAAATGGTGGGGTGTGCAGGAACCGTGAGAGTGCGGGTAGGGGGTGGAGGTGGCGGTGGGGGAGTCTTCCCTGGCTCAGTGCATTGGGTTTCTCTTTATGAGCCAAAGCACACAGCCAATAACAACGGGCCATCATACTGATAGCCTGCCTGAAGACCTGGCACAAAGCAGAGCAAAGAGGGGATGCAAGATATAGAAGATCCTGCAAGTCCTCTGGGGAAATAGGCTCCAGGCTCCTTGAGTGACAAAAAGCCATCCTCTTCCATCACACCCTCACTAGGGCTCAATGTAGCTTAACAAGCAATAAACCACATATACTATCTTAAAGCGGGCTGTCTGACTCATCTAAATGATATATGATGTGATTATAACCAAAGATAGTGTAGTAATAATATGCTGTCGACTGTGTCAAGCAGCAGTTATGCTTTTGGCAAAGGTATATCATGATGTATGTCTTAGTACAGCTCCACTCACAGTGACAACAGCTCTGACCGGACCACACAGAGACACATTCAGTTCAGACCCTGTTATATGTTAGGATGTGCATACAGCAGTGATGGAAAATAGGACTGAAGTCGTTTATTTAACCCTTTAACCTCTTTGACATTATTCCAGGTAAATGTGCTGCTGTGGATTTGGGTCTGTTTTAGGCTACATTTACACAAAAAACATCTGAACCAAAAGTGGCATTTCGTTCTCATTTTTAACTCCGCATTTTGACGAGCGTTTCTGGGTGAAATCTGTGCAAATGGAAACGCAAAAGTGTGTGAAACAGAGTCCGGCACGGGTTCAGGTGCCGGCGGGTGAACCGCAAATTTTAATGAAACGGGTGAAACATTTAGTGCTGTGTCGGATACGGGTTCGGGTCGGGTAGGACGCAGGAGAGCGCAGGTCTAATTTGTGGTTTATATTAGGTACAAAACAGCATGTGCTACAAACTCTGTGTGAAGATTCTGTGTTAAGCATCATTTTCATTCAACTGCAGTTGCACACGTCACTGTGGTTCGACTGTCATAGCAATAAACGTTTGTATTTAATTTTTTTTTTTTTTCTTTTTTTAATATCTGACTGATTTTCATTCCGGTTCAGGTCGGATATCGGGTTTATTTATAGCGGGTCAGTTCGGGTGCGGAATTTATTTCAATTCTCTCAGAAAACGGGTCGGATGCAGGTTTAAATATGACGGGTACGGGCGGTTGCAGTTTGTTAAAATTAGAACCGTGCAGAACTCTGTTGTGAAATTTCATATATATGGATGCAGTATAGACACCAGATGGCTAGGTAGCCACAATCCCAAGAGTGCCTGCCTAGAATCTGTTTACTTCTCTTCTACTGGTTCACAAGTGGTCCCACCCCTGAGAAGTCCTCCCAGGTCACATCCACAGCTGTCTAGGTCGCCTCCTCTGTACTGGTGCATCAAGAACTTGTAGAATGTAGTTAATTCTTGGTCTCTGTTCTCTACTACTCTCTATCAGGATTCTTATCAGTTGTTGAAAGGACTCTTGGATGGAAATTACAGCAGCTAGGGAAGTTGAACCTGTCACAGGCTCCACATGTTCTGTCACATGCTTGTCATGTCATTTCTATGTGACGAGAAACACAGTTTTGCGCTTTTCACCCTTTACACGGGGACACGAGTGTGGAGCGATTCCACTGGTTTCATTTTTTTGCGTTTTCAACCCCCTGGAAACACCGCTACCGTCTAAATGATATGGACATAAAATATTTTGCGTTTTTCAGCCCCGAGCGTTACCGTGTAAAGTGTCCCTGAGTGTCATAAAAGCTGCTGTGAGAATGTGCTTGTGTTCCTTTTCTTCAGTGGTTTTGCTTTATTGTGTGTTTTAGGGTCAAAACAAGGTGGAATAACAGAAGAAGTTTTACAGGTTTTGACTAAACGAGGCACTCAGAATGTACATCAAAAAGAGGTTTAGGATGTTGAATATGAACCATGAACTGTGTGTCAGATGTCCATGGAAAGTGCAAGGTATATTCTCTCAGCATGTTTTAAAATTTTACCGATTGAGAAAATGGTTGAATTTTTAGGAATAATTTAGACAAATTATATATTCAGAATGCTCACGTTAGAGGTTTAACCCTTTAAACCCTAAGCCAAAAAGGGTCTGCCTGGACTTTTGTTCTTATTTTGACTATAAAATGGTTTGAAAATGCTGTGTGAGTCCATTTGCCCATTTTTCCAGAGCACTTTTTTCCAGATATTTCAAAATCTAGTAGTCATTTAGAATTCAGTGCATGTGATAATTCTGCTAAAGTGGCTTAATCTCCAGCTCCTGGTTCAGGCATGGTTGAAATTACTGTAATGATCCAATTAAGTTTATGAAGCATAACATCTCAGGTTTCCAAAACCATTGGAATTTTTCTAATTGCACAGACAATCACATACTTACAGCCATCCAAATTGTGTATGTGCAGGGTGTGTCAGTCAGATTTTAAAGAGTTACAGGTTAAGCAAATATAGTAATGCCAAAATGGGAAATTCTATAGTTTACATGTGTTATGTACACGGTTTGAAGTTCTGAAATTCCCCAAAAGTACACAATGAATTTTTAACCCCTTGTCGCTGATTGTCACGAATTCACATCAACCCCCCCCCCAAAATGCAACCAAATACTATCTACTTGAAAGAAAAAACACAAGTCATTTTTTTTTTCCACAATTGGAAATCAATTCTGGTGTTAAGGGGTTAAATTCTTTGTATGCATTCTTTGGCTAAAACAGGAACACATTCCTTTTATACATTTGGTTCATCAGCTGTGTGAGGAACCTTGGCTCAAAGTTAGGAAACAAATTCCTCACTGAAGAAATAGTTCCAAATTAAAAAAGATAAAAAGAGATTTTAAACCCACTTCTTCTATTACCTATCCAGGTAACCGGCAGGCTGCCATCTTTGCTCTGCTTCCTAAACACAGTGGCCACTTGGGAAACCAGTTTTATGTTATTTTTAGCATTTTCTAAATAGAAAATTTCTTAGAGAATTTTGGAAATACCTTCAGTGCTGTGTTTATTCTTTTTTTAATGAGCTTCTGGGTATTTCAGACATCTGCAGTGAATTGCTAATTAAATATTTTATAGAAAACAATGGTTAACTTCTGTAACCTGAAAGTAATGTGGTCCATGAGGTGTAAACTAGAGCTTGTGGTGCAGTAAAAACAGAACATTTTTGCAGAAAACGTCTCATGTCTGCGTATCAGGTCGTGGTTCAGATAATTCATATATTTTTATCCTTGGTTGGGGCATTTTCTATTTTGATGTCTGCAACACACTCCAAATAAGTTATGACAGAGACGTGTGTATCATTGTTTTATGCAGTTTTTTTGTTTGTTTTTTTAATTGTACCTTTTAATTTTTTGGGAAGTACTAATTGTTGGACCTTTGCAAACAATTTTTTTTTGTTAATTCTTGCAGCAGACTTCAGTAGGAAAAGATGTTGAACTGAAAGAAGCTTGAGTCCATAATTCCAATATACACCTTCACATCAGTGGTACCGTCACATATGTACAAGTCAGCCCTGGGATGACTGATGCAGCCCCAGACCATCACAGTTGCTGGTTTTATGCACCTTGAGTTGATAATAGTTTGGATTGTCTTTCTTTCTCATCCTTGGCAAATATAATCGAACATCTCTTTCCCCTAAAAACTGGCTGAAACATAGACTTCTCTGACTGTAACACGTTTCTACTGTGCTTCCATGTGAACTGAGCGCGGCCCTTCGGTGGTCTTTTCAAAGGACTTACACTGGGCTTCCTCCATGCATAATACAGTTTCAGGTTGTGTTTCTGGACACAGTAGCAGACAGTGTTTGTTAGGTGACAGTGTACTAAAGTACTCCCAAGCCCTAATGGCTATATTCATCATGGTTTCTCATGCCACGCTGCCTGACAGCTCTAAGGTCATGCACATTAAACAGGGTTTTCCGTTCTTGGCCTTTACACAGTGAGATTTCCTGGACTCCCTGAAACTTTTCATAATATTACACAGTGAGAGACTTAGAAACTTTGCAATTTTGTGTTGAGAAGTATTCCTTTTGAACTGAATGAGAATTTTCTCATGTATTTTGGCACAAAGGTGTGAGTCTGAGCTTATGATGGATGCTCCTTTTACATCCAATCATTACTCCTTTAACTATTACTTAGTAATTATGGAATCTGACAGCGACACGTTGACTGTACATTCCATTGAATTGAAAGGTTTTGCATTCTTTCTCTCTGAATGTGTTACATTTACAAAACACTACCTTAAAGTTAGTCAGTGGAAACACTAAAAATCTTTTCTTTGCCCTTTTGACAGTAAAAGAAAGGTTCTGGGGAATTATCAAATCAGATTTGAGTTTTTATTGCATTTTAGAAAATTCCTAAACTCTCTGGAAATGGGGTTTGTATATATAAGGCTGTGTTTTTGTGTGCACTTATACTGTATGTGTAATAGTGTCCATGTTGCATGTTTGCACAGGATCTGGAACAGCATTAAGTCCAACCACAAGCTATGAAAACATTGTTAAAAACTTTGTTTAAACATGGAAGGAATCCTAGTAAAAATACACAAAGCATTTGTTTTCCGTTTCATCCTCAACAACATGGAGAAAAGGGAACACTTTGCTGCTGGATCCTTTTGATCGGAGCCACCGTGCCACCACATGCACACAGGCCAAACAGCTACTTGTGTTTACCTAGCCATGTGACTGAAGCTGTGGTACATGCTGTGACGTCAGCCTGCATTCCTCACATTCATCAGTCTTAGTTCTCACTGATACCGTCTCATGCTGAGGAAGAGTGGGAGCAGAGACCATACGATATAAAAACCAGCAATCATTCACAGGGGCTGTGTTTGCTATATTTATCTTATCCTGATAGAATAAATAAGCACTGCTTTGTTTTGCCATCTGTTTTCATAAGCAGTTGTGTGCACATGAACAGCTATTGCCTGAAATAGTCTTCCTGTTCCACATAAGACATGGAATCCATAAATAATTGGAATACTGCTGTCAAGAGATACATACAGAGAGTAGCTCACTGCATACATGTGCACGGATACTTCCGTTTTTGCTTGGGGCTTTTGCTTGTTGTCTCACCAGGTTATTGTTAAACTGCCACATGTCTAAATGTCTGTATTGTTGAACATGCACAGTCCCTGCGTTTGCTGCAGTCGAGGGTTTATTCATATACAGGAATACATCAGGCAGGGTGTGAGACGGATATGCAAAACAGATAAGGTCAAAAGGTCAAAAGGTAAAGAGGAGATAGCGTGAATATAATTGGACGGATTAGAATTTAAAGAGCTGGTGTTTCCCACTGAGTTGTGTTGATATTTTGACATTGTGGGGTTGGACACAGTGGTGGCTGGTGTTAATGAAGACTGGAGAAGAATATATGAGAACAGAAATACAGAGGGCATGAATGTACAGTATGTGCAGCGGCAAATTCATGATCAGCCAGATGATAATGCTTGTGTTGAAACGCCATAAGCCTTAGATTCGAACATTTACAGTCCACCTGCATTTTAATAATAATAATAATAATAATAGCAATAATAATAATAATAATAATAATAATAATAATAATAACTTTATTTATATAGCACCTTTAAAAACCGGGTTTACAAAGTGCTTTACCTACAAGTAAAAGGGCACAACAGCAGGATGCAAAGTGTAAACAAACATAGAAAACAACTCAACCAAGGGAATAGTGTTCTAGTGTTTTAGTTTTCTGAAAGCATCATGAACCTCATTGGATGGGCGTTATTTATACATATAAAAAATATAGCCAAATAAGGAGGAGGTCTTCAGTCTTATGCTGTCCCTGTGAGAGACACAGAGCTGTAGGACAGTAAACAGGGCTCGAATGGGCTGAACAAGACACAACGTTAAATGTCCTTCTTCATGTGGACTCTGAAACCTCATCTGTAACCAAGTGGAAACTATCCAATCACACAAAGACAGGAAAGTAAAAACTCGTACGAATGGCCTTTGTACCCCAACATCTGTTTGGTAAAAGTTTTCAGAGCCACATACACACTGCTATGACTGGTACCCCACAACCAGGAAGTAAACATATTCACCCAGATAGTAAGTAAATGCATTGAAAAATAACTTGAACTACAAGACACAGAAGGAGTATTATCATATCATAATAATATAAATATATTTTTCATTTCAGAGACATTTTTCACAAATTATTATATTAAATATTACAATACATGATCAAATTTGTCTTTACATTCTTCATCACTGGCTTCTATGACAGAGGATAACGATAGAAATAATGGAATCATGAACTCAAAGGACGTGTGTTTACAGATGAAGTGCCTGAAATCCCATTATTTAAAACAAATATTTATTGCTCTTTCTTTCTTTCTTTCTTTCTTTCTTTCTTTCTTTCTTTCTTTCTTTCTTTCTTTCTTTCTTTCTTTCT
>JAQQZY010000024.1:18952618-18965819 GCA_030068375.1 Ostorhinchus rueppellii | reverse complement strand
TCTTTCTTTCTTTCTTTCTTTCTTTCTTTCTTTCTTTCTTTCTTTCTTTCTTTCTTTCTTTCTTTCTTTCTCTCTTTGTTTGTTTCTTTCGTTCTCTCTTTGTTTGTTTGTTTCTTTCTTTCTCTCTTTGTTTGTTTGTTTCTTTCTATTCTCTTCTTCTTTCCGTTCTCCATCACAGACTCCACCCACCCCCATTACTCTCCTTCCACCAGACCGAAGGTACAGGAGTCTGAAATGCAGAACACTTGCACATTTACAGAACAGTCTTGCACATTTACCATCTAGTTTATCTCAGGTAGTTTTACACATATTATACACCGTTTACTGACAGTTTACATAATTACCCAGATATTGCACATTTACGTAAATAAACATTTTTCTCTTAGTAACAGTTTATGCTCATTTTCTTCTGAATGCCATTCTTAAATGCCACTTTGTTTTGTTTGTTTTCATTTCTAGTTCAATTATTTTATTTCATTTTTTATACATCTTAAATTCTCTTGGTATTCACTATAGATTTTGTACAAGGAAACCTGTTTTTTTTTTTTTTACTGTACACGTGACAATAAAACACTTTGAATCCTTGAATCTTCTTTCTCTGTTTGCTTCTTTGTGTGTATCAGCTGACTTTTAAAAAAAAGTGACGTTCACCTTTAGGATCAATGAAGTTCACCTGTATCTTATCTGGATCTGTATTATATGCAATGGGAATGTTCTTCCGTGTAACATTGTGTAAGATTTGCAATTTGCGTCACACTGTAGCTGCTGTGGAAGCTCAACTGTACTCTGAGTTTGATCGCTAACACAGGAAGCTGCAGAGTGTCAGTTTGTTATCATTTACTGACGACACCTCATTCACTTTTCACCCGGTGGCTTCATAGTTTGCATTCTTCGGTTGAAAACCACAAAAACTCTCACACTAGATAAAGTTTAAGACAACAAGAGGGTTTCAAAAATTCCCAAAAAGTCCACTCTGCGGCACAGCTGAGGAAACAATTTGCTGAGACCTTTGCCTTTTAAAATCTGCTCTCCACGTCAAAGACACTACAGAAGAACAGACTCATCTTGCTACCATGTGAAGAAGCAGAGAAAACACGACGCAATTAGAGCTTGTGTTTAACCTCACTCAGTAACTGCTCCGTCCAATCGCTCCTTTGTTATTCTCTTAATTGGCCGATCAGCAACGGTGGCAGGATAATTAATCAAACATTGAAAAGAAAGATGAATTCTGTTGTTAAGATCATGTGTATCAAAGGTTCACGGCCCATATTAGTATGAAAAATTGAGAATGTAGTTTGAAAGTAGTGTGACCTCTTGTCTCTAATTGCACTAATTGAACTTTCCACAGACCATGTAAAAGCAGAAAATAATAACGTCTGCTGCAACTCTGGATAATTGACGACCAGCCGCTAGGACTGTTTTCACAATCCTGGCTCAAAAAACATCCAATTGGAACGGATAATCCAGTATAATGGGAAGTAGTTCAATTAATTAGGGAGGTAGACTAGAGGAGAGGTATCATAAAACTGAGCCATAAACAGCTACACATGCACCGCTGATAAGGCTGGGCTGTGCAGGACTTGTAAATGCAAAATGGCCACCCTGGAGTTAAAAACAATGGAAATTTGGGCAAATTATTGTTTTTTCCATTTGAAAAAAGTCTGCATGTTTATGATTTGCATGTGTGCATTAATCTAATCAAAAAAAGCCCCAACAACAAATTACTTCTCCCTATATAAACTGATTCGTACTGCTGCAAAAGCCTGAGCCAAATGGATATGGTGCAGACAGCAAAAAAGGGAGGTGGTGTGCGTGGGTGTGCATGCAGGGGGATGATGTCGATGGAGAGGTCACAAATCAGGACATCACTGTAAAATCCTGAATGCAATAAACTCACTCAACCTGCATCTACAGCCAAAACATCCCCTGTCCGTGATCGGAGCATTACAGAAGCGATCACACAAACAATAAGGAGCTGTCACTAGTTAAATGACGGCTGTCGGGTCAAAGGCAGACTGCAATAGTAGAACAGTTTATTTTCCATGTGTCACATTTCATTTTTGTCTTTTACACACAGATACCAGCTGATGGATTAACAGTGATGGGCTGGAACACCACAGCATCGCTAATGAGGGAGATTCTTCCATCATCTCCACATTTTTGCATGAAGTCGCATTTATATCATTTACATTGCAGCGCGCAAAGCCATCCCAGCCAGCCTCACTCCGACGCTCACCTTGTCCTTGTCCTTGACTGGATTGGACTGCCATGCTGAGCTGGCAGTGCCACAATGAACTGTGGGTAACCAGGGGCCTATGCTCGCAGAATGAGCCTCGCCTCTGGCAATAAAGCCCTAAACTGTGGTTGTTTGGGTTACGGTTCGATAATGCTCCCAGGGTCAAAACTCCAGTCACATGCAACAGCGCACTAATGGGCACAGCTCTGTTTCTGGGCCTCTGAAGTAAGTCAAGGCCAAGTCAGCCAGAAACCCCACCATGACTCCAGGCTGAGCTGGAAGGCTGCACTTTTTTATGGCCGTCATCTGGTACGGCTGCGTTTCTGGCAAACCGCACAAGATCACACACACACACACACACACACACACACACACACACACACACACACGCACAACTGCACTCATGAACGCCCCCTCATGCTTCTTCCTGTCTGCCTCTTTCCTCTCACACGCATATCACAAAAACCTCACACACATGCACCTGTGTCAGACGGCCCTGTTTTCCACCGCAGCTCGATTGATCAGAAAATGAAGACGGACACCTGAACAAACCCAGGGACAGAGTGTGTGACAGCAGGCCTGCAGAGACAACCAGTCAGTCTGCACTCCTGGACCGGATGAGTGACAGAGCCGTGACAAACAGGAGGTGGTGGATCTCCGCTAGGTTTGTCAGATTGCAATACCCCTTTTCCTTAACAGCGATACACCACGTTGAATAGGGGAAGGAAATGGGCAGTGTAATGCTTTCAGTCCCGGCCTCTCAGTGCAATGACAACAGACACAACACAGAGCCATTATCTGCCTCCCTGTGTGAGTGTTTGGAAAGCCAGACAGACCGGCCGCTGCTAGCTAGAGATCGAGGCTGGCCTGATTATTGACATTTTGATGGTTGTCAGGCTTGGAAAAAGTCAAACTCTTTCGAACTTTGATAGATTTTGGCCATTGTGCTTAAAAGGCTTTCGGGACACTTTGAATAACACATGCACACTGGATATTGGTGTCTCTAAAGGCAGAACCTCTAAATGAATCTGACTTCATGTGAACCTCATTGCAAATGAATTATTAGCATATCAGTGCACTCCAACAACCATAAAATTAGACAAGTGGTTCCTATGCTGGATCTTTTTCCCCCAATTTTAGTCCAGTTATTAACTGAAATATGTTTTATTGTCCTCTGGCACCTGGGATGGCTGGACTTGTAGACTTGTATTAATCTTATGTATTCACAATTACACTAGGGAGTTTTTTTTTTTTTTTTTTTTAATCCAAGCTTGTACTCTCCCCAGAAAGAGAGGAAAAGATAAAAAATGTAAAGAGGAAGTGCCTGTAGAAAATAGAGGGGTCGGCCGTGCGTGAAAGGCAAGGAGAAAAATGAATACATCTGTGGTGGAAACAGGAGAGGTGGTTTGTCGGGCATTACGGAGTTTGGAGACGAGAAGAAAGAAGAAAAAAGGAGCGGATGGAGAGTGAAATAGTGGCTAATCATGAAAGAGACAGGGCTGGGAGGCAAAAGGAGACAGGATGACTAAAATAGGGACAGCGAAGTAAGAGAGGGAAAGGCTTAGAGAGATGGGAATGAAAAAAAAAGAGAAGTGGAAGGTAAAAAAGACCAAAGTCCGAGGCTCTAATCATACGAGCACATTGTGAAACTATAGATTAGGGGGAGGTGATTTTACCTCGAGGAGTAATGTCTCCATCCCGAGCCAGAGCTTTGAGCGCACATAGGACGAGATGTGGGGGAAAGAAAAAAAAATGAACGCACCTCCCCAGAGTGGGGAGCACTGTGTTACTATGGAAACAGCTCTGACGTCAGAGCAGGCATTATGTGATTACTCATAGAGTCTGTTGAGGAGCAGGCCAATAAAACAGGGACCATTACTCACACACAGGGAGATGGCCGGAGCTCAGGTTACACACATGCTTGCATATGCACACACATGCACACACACATGCACAAACAAAGACATATGGATATACAAGAGTGCAAAAACACTTTAAAGACGCTCTGCCTTTATAAAAGCAGGCTGATGATACACAGTGTGAACATTTTTACAATCTAGACTCAATAAAATCGTCAGACGTTTACAAGAGCTCCTGGTTTGGAATGTGAATTTAACATTTGCTTGATAACCTTCATGCAGAGGAATGTGATAATAACCTGAACACTCATCGCTCAGCACCAAACCACAATGCAAGTGTCCCCGCGGAGACTGTAGACCACAACTTCGACTTTCCATCCCAAGAATGAGGAACGCAAACACTACCTCATCAGCACAACCACAACAGGATATCACAGGCAGAATCTGCATGTTCTGCATTCCACAAACTCTGACCCAAGTCTGACAAAGTACATCAAACATGCAGGCTGACATGTGCATTATTGTGCGTCACAGTCCGCGCACAAACATACACACTTGCACACACTTGCATGCACACTTCCTCTCACCATCTCCCACACATTCTCCGCTGGGAGTTAAAACACTTTTAGGGCTGATAAGGATCCAGGCAAACAGTGTGGATAAACAGTCACTCTGGTAATTAAGAACCACGGGCCTATCAGAGCAGAGTATGCCGAGACAAACATGTGATTCAGACTCCATTATTAAGGCTGCTTGCATTCCCACCACAAAGACCATTAGGTGAGTCCAGACAGAACCCAAATATTCAAGTCTGGCTCCAGAAGCTTCTACTGTGATGTGCATTTTCACCCCCAAAGTCAACAGTTTATCTCAGATGTCACGGTCATAAAATACTTCGAACAAATACAGACATTTGCAATACATTAGCATCACATAAAACTCAGTATTTCCATTTCTATGAATTCTCCAAAACACCATAATATTTCAGATAATAAAACCATCTGTGGTTAATGGACACGCTTTTTGTGTCTGAATATATACAAAAACTGAAGGGAAGAGGAGGTACAATGTAGATATGCTGAAATACGTTTTACTTCAGTTAATCAAATATTTAAGTAGGGTGACCATACGTCCTCTTTTCCCCGGACATGTCCTCTTTTTACAGCCTGTCTGGGGTGTTTTATGAATTCATGAAAATGTCCGGTTTTATTGTTTTTCACGGGACCAATTAGCGCCTCCATTTTGGGTTTTTTTTACAACTTGAATACTGGTTATAAGCCACATGGCATCTTTCAGTAAACTTCAAATATCATTTAAAAATCTTGAGCCCGAGCCGAGTGTCCTCTTTTTCTGACGTCAAAATATGGTCATCCTAATTTAAGAAAGAACAAAATTAAAAATCAATAACATTTTTGTGCAAAGATTACCTAAAAATATTCATTCCTTTCAACCTTTTTAGGCTATTTAAATACACATATGAGCTAACACAGCATATACTTATGCATATAAAACATAAATGCACAAGGAGTGATTGTACATAAGTGGACAAACCGAATGTAATTTTGAAGCAGTTTCAACAATTACATGTGTTTACATACATACTACTTTGCAGTAATGCATACACACATTCTATTATGGATATCTATTTTATATTAAGATCATTTTTTCTTTATATTTACAGACTCCACATATAAAATAAAGCTTTAGGCAAAACATATATGGTAACATTACTCCAGACAAAGGGGCATAAAGGGTGCATAATATATATCAGGAGTATTTATTATAGTTACTGTAAAAAATAAAGATCCTTGTTTTGAGTACAATTGTCTGCTGTGACTGATACACATTGTAGCTACGTGACATCAGCAGCTCCAGACAGAAGTGAATGTTCAAATCTGTGTCTGTGTTCGCACAAAGAGTTACATGCATGAGCTACATCCATCGTCAGTCTTTCTTCCAGTATCTGTATTTTAAACTGTCCTTAATGTGCATGACGCAAGTTCAGTTATTACATTTGGGACAAGCGCTCCATGTCACATCTCTGCCACAAATGTGAGCGAGCACTGGCTAAAACTTGATATACTATACTCTGCATCATCACTAATTTGGTTACAGTGATACCATATCGGAGTTGATCTGATTAGAGGCTAACCAGCCCAATAGCTCCCACCCCCCCTCTGTCTGTCTGTCCTTGCAAAGTGTGTGAACGTGTCTTATTTGTGGACTTATTAGCAGCCACACATGTACGGCTTCATGTATCTGTGTGAAAGTGTGTGCATCACATGTGCGTGCACTGAAGAAAGCTGTCGTCCACCTGGCAGGCCGGCGAACTTTATGAGTCTCGTATTCATGCAGCTTCTCGTATCTGTGCAGTGTAACCGCATCTGCAGCCCAAGGCTCGGACCAGGTGCTCTGACACATCTTCAAAAAAAGAAGATCCTCTCTCTCTCGTAATGTCACTGCACAACATACCACCCAGAAGGGGCATTTTCTTGAAAACTCACATTTAATCCTTACCATACGGACCTGTGCTGCATGTGTAGAGTAAATGTTGTCTATTTAAGCTATATTCTTAACAAAGACATGATATTTACAGTATGGAAAAAAATATTAGGCCATCTGTGTTTTCTTCCATTTCTTACTCATTTTCATGCCTGCTACAACTAAAGGTACATTAATTTGGACAAATATAATGACAACAACAAAAATAGCTCATAGCAGTTTAATTTCAGAGCTGATATCTATCCATTTTCCATGTTTTCTGGATAATAACCAAAATCACTTCAGTTCTTACATTAATATCTATGGCATTGAACTGACAAAAACAGTGCTTTTAGTCATTCCATGTTTTCTTTTCTGTCTGTTTTAGTCACATGATACACACAGGAGTTAGGACTTGATTGCATAGCCATTGTTTTTGATGACTTTTGATGGTTCAATAATCTTTTCTGCGACCGAAAGATGTTACTGACTATAAACACAATTGGACTGAATTATCTAATTTATGGAGTTTGTTAGACTGTGTTGATAATCATTTTATTTTACAATTTCATGTCAAACATATGTAGTATATATATGGTAAATAGGATCATTAAACACCCCACATAGAAAAAATACCACCTACATTATACAATAATAATACAATAATTATAACACAATAGAGTAAAGATCAACTAAACAGAAAGGAGGTAGCTGATAAATGTTCTGTCTTATGATTAAATAACAATATACGAATAAAATGTAGTTGGGCTGATACAATTTCACGCCTAATTTTTATTTTATGTCTCACTCGATTTAAAAATTGGGTAAACCTATAGATTTTCATGACCTCTACATGTATGGGATGTATTTCCAGCTGCAAAAGACAATGCCCGATATTGCAAAAGAATAAATGCTGCTACTTTTTAGATTTTATGAAAACTGGGAGAAAGGTTCAAATTAAGATACAGAGGCTGAGCAGCCATCCCAGTAGGAGTATCCAGGCCTGGACGGGGTCCATTCTGGTCTAGTCAACTCAGATCTAGCAACACAAATATCCTAATGAATCACAGCTGCGAGGCCCGGACAGGCGGCTTCCTCCTCTTTTTGCTTTTCTAAAAACTCTGCAAAACACTCTCATAGCTTCCTCACTGGATGCTCTTCTTTCACTACAGACAAGGGGGAGTCTTTTACTCTGGAGAGCCATTACCACTGCAGTAGGGTGGACTGTTCCTGCAATAATAACTGTGGCTACTGATGAGAGGCTTCTTAAACTTCATTCTCTCTTTCAGTGTTCTCTTGTGATCCTCATAATAATTTTTCTCACAGGTTATGATTCAAGGAAGGAAAAGAAGTGTTAAAATGCATTCAAGCTACATATTTTCATTGGGTATAAACAACAGGACTTTGGAGAGCATGTGTTTATGTGTGGATGTCTCCAACATGCATCATCTTCTCTAATGTTTTCTCTCAAATGTGACCTCTGGTTCCAGTTCCTTTGCAGCAGCTGACCACCATATGTAAAAGGCCCGCACAGGTCCAGTGCATCTCCGTCTAATGGGCTGCACAGATGCCACTTTCCTGGAACTCTTCCCCGTGTGTGTGCGTGTGTGTGCCTGTGTGTATGTGTGCGTTTGTGTGCATGTCCCTGTCTCTATCCATGCAAACAGACGTGAACGTTCCACACATTTCCCTTCATATGTTTCACCACTGTCTGGAAACAATGAAAGGTGTTGGGTGTGAAGTAGGGAGGGGAGACAAAGAGGGAGAACTGTGGAAAATGGCACGATGGGAGAAAGGGAAACACGTAAGTTATGCTGCTCTTTGGACAAGCTTTGTTGAAAGTAAGTAAAAAGGGAAATACGTAAACTGACAGCAGGTTGGTTGTGAGGGTCAGAGAGAGAAGGAGGAGGAGAGGGTCGATTATTGACTTAATGGCAGAATTGAGGCTGTCAGGAGCTTCAGAGACACTGTTTGTGTGGTTTGGACCAAGCTTGGTAGAGCGTGCAGCGTGATGATGGAAATCTTACACTCACTCAAAACAAGCCCACTGACCTTTTCATCTACCAGCCCCTGAATCAGTCTTAACATTCAGCCATCCAAAGTGGAAATGAATGAGTGCTTATAACATCTGCGGCAACTTCACAGGCTGCAGTTACACAGGTGTGTGTGTGCTGTGCATCTATGTGCGTGTGTGTTTTAAGAATGTTTGCATTTCCTTCGATACCCAAGCATTCCTGCTATCAATCAGCAATATCGACACACGTGCAAAACGAAGCTTTACTAATCTCCGTTTGTAATGTTGTCAGGTCCGCTCTCAGATTTAGCATCAGTCGAGCGTGATGAGAAACATAAAGATCTCAGTCTCAGTGAATAGAGTTGCTTCTTGAAGGTGACCCGTCTTCATTACTACTGACATTTAAGAAATAATGAGCTCATCACAGACAGTACGAGTTACCTCTCACTGGAGGAGCCACCCTTCTGGTTTCTATAAATTATTTGTATTCAAAACACAGAGGAAAATAGTTCAAACACAGCATCTGCCTGAAATGGTGTAGCCACTGACTCTTCCCAGAGGAAAAAACAACAAATGAAGTGGTCATGGCTGCCAAAACAGAGCTCGATTAAAAACTGAACAGTATCAATAACATACAAACAAGCTTGACTGAGATCAATAGGCATTGATGGTTTCCTTTTCCATAGATCTGGTATATTACACAGTTTTTTTCAATCTAATTTCCAGTTGCAGACTGGCACATAGAGGAATATGCAAAATGAGAGAAATGTTATATATCACTTAAAAAGCTGTGAGAATAATTGCAGGGAAAACACATGTAAAGTTGAAATTACATGTTTACACAAAGAGGAAGTCAAACCTGTGTTCACATACAAACCACAAAAACAAATGCAGACTGGACTGTCCAGATGTTCTCTCCAGCATTGTGAACAAACATATAATATCTATGATCTGATTTAATCAACTGAAATTTGCAAAATGCTTGTGTTTTTTTCTCCCTCATCACCACAAATTATGTACAGGATCAGTTACACCACAAATCACGATATGTGTATCAGGTTTGGAGATGAAAACAGATTAGATGAAACATTATCGTCTCCCACAGGAAACTGCATTCAGACTGTTAGGGTGGCCCACGAATAACCAATAAATTAACAACAAACTTGATAGAAAAGTTGAAGAGTTTAAAAAAAAAAAAAAAAAAAAAAGTAAAGTAGTGCAGAAGCCAGGGGCATCCTGATAAGCAAGTGATTGGAGCATTTACCACATGGGCACAAATGCTCTGAGCACTGAGTCCTCAGGTTCCATTCCCAGCTGTCTAGGCACTTTGCTGCATGTCATTTCCTCACTGTCTTTCCACTAACTAAATAGAGAAGTCAAAAGCCGTAATAACTTTAAGAGCACACAGGCTAGAAATAAAGGAAGCTTCAGGTTTGCATTTAGTGAATGGTTTAGAGGGAATTCTGTCAGCCTGGAGTCTGGCCATCCACCCCATCCATTGGAACAAGCATTATGACAGGCACTTTTACATTTTCAATAAAAAGGGCAAACAGCACAGAGATAAAGAGAGCCTATTGCAGTGTAATATGTCTGACTGCCTGACAGACCGGAAAGAAAAGCTTTATGTAATGTCTGAAAGTGCCAGAGTGATGGCAGAGAGGAGGAGGAAGTTATAACCCCTGGCTGATGAGCAGGATGTACCCAGTGGAGGCCTGAACTCAACGGGCTCAGCATCACCTCCTCGTACTTTCATCCAACTTACATAACAGGAGCAAAGCAGCTCAAAAGCATACTGATGCAACTTCAGGGCCCCTTTGAGACCTGTAGAGGAAAAACCACCAGCTCTGACCCGAATGACCCACAACCACCTTCTGTTTTGTCACACCCTGCCTGGTGTGCCAGTGCAGAAGCGGATCACCCCGTCTGTTCTCGCCAGTGCTCGACCACAAACCTGAATGAGCTGAACCAAGCTGAAGTTCCTGCACCATTGATTCTTTTACTGTGGGTATTTTAATGGAAAATAAAGGCTGAGCTGGGTGCACCCACAAGGTAGGTGCACATTGTGTATGTGTGTGTATGTGTGTGTGTGTGTGTGTGTGTGTGTGTGTGCCTGTTCATGTGCACAGGCTCATCTGTGCAACATCTGCTCAACCAGCCCAAGGCTTCTCGTCTCTTGAGAAGTGGGTCACGTTTCCCGATGACGTCAAAAGTCCTTCTGCCTCTACAGTTTGTGGAGCTTTGCCAAAACCACCACATGCCATTCCTCATCCTTACAATAGAAAAGCTCTCTCCAAAGCCTTGATGTATCATCTGCCAAAACTCTCACAATTCTTAAATCTTAACACTGAAGTGGGTCTGACCCTGACAGTGGGAGACAAGGTGAGGGGTTGAACATTTGAGGAGGGAAAAAAAATAGAAGAAATGTGAACACACATCCATGTTAGACTGAGCTAAAGAACAATAACACAGCAGTACTGTTATACATAGACAACACCGGTGCCATCGCTGTATGAAAGACAGAATATGTGGTCTCAAAGCCAGAATTTGTTAAACGGCCTAGAGCGTGAAAGCCTGACATTAAACTCTTTCCACTGTCGAAAAGGGGGACAGATCACAGAAAAGGAAAAAGAGACGAGAACAGAAGAGGTGTCTGCTGCAGTAGGTATGGAGATTTCATTAAAGCTGTCCAGCCCCGGAGGAGACGACGCAGAGATCAGCAAGAGTATGAATGGAACAGCAGCTAATGGAAAACATTATGGAGAGAGAGTGTGGGGAGAGAAACCTGAAGCAGCCCGAGGCTTATAACCATTAAAGAGAAGGCCCAGTAGGCCCATTCTAACCCCAATCCCATTGTTTTGAGCCACATTTTGAATTTTCATGCTCTCCTTACAACACAGAAAGGCTTCTCACGAAAACACTGAGCATGTTTGACATGTTATCTAGGTGGGCACATGGGCCGTGGGTGGCGATTCATTTGAAGTTTTCAGGAACAATGCCACGCGTCTTATCAATGAGGTTCACATGTTGTCGGGGCATGTCTTTTCTAACGTCTCGTTTTCCAGGGTGAAGATGTGAGCAGAGCCTCGGACCATCTAACAGGGCTGGCTTGTGTGCCGTAAAGCTATTAGATGGTGAGTCGACTATCTCGGGCTGGAAGGGCTGTTTGGAACCAGCAGCTTCCTATCTCCGCTACACAGGACTTGGCTGACACACACAAATGCACAGAGGAACCTGCTGTCCATACCCATCGATTGTGGCCCAGTATAAACGGATGTCACCTACACAAGAACACGTCAGCCCTGACATCGTTGAGTGTCTCTAGGCAATGCAGAGCATAGCAGCAACAAATCAATGAGACCCAGCCTGTCTGCTGAAGCGTGTGTGTGTGTGTGTGTGTGTGTGTGTGTGTGTGTGTGTGTGTGCGTGTGTGTGTATGTGTGTGTGTGTGTGTGTGTGTGTGTTAGCAGGTTATAGTGTAAAGAATAAAGTAGTGTAGCAGTGGAGGGTAGGTCACTGCTTTATGATCTCCATTGCAGACAAAACCTGAGGGTCTGGACTGGGATTTGGAGCCAACCATGCCTTTACCTCACAAGTTTTTAACAACCGAACAGACACTCACACTTCCAACCTGAATAATACAGTGTTCAGCCAAACCCCTGTAAGTGTGGGAATATCCCAGGGCTCTCTGGATGTCTTGTCCTCACCATGTACCAAACAAGCAAATGTCAACTCGAGATGAAATTAGCTTTGAAAATAATATTAAATATTCATAGTGTTTAGCGCGTTGAAGGGAAAAAAGCTATCCCTCCCATTTTCAAGTGTCCCGTATAAATAAGTAATAAAGCGCAAACCTCCACATGAGATTAAAGGTGGAGTCTGACATATTTTCCTGGAGCATTTTTTACTATACTGCTAAAAATCCCCTTCACACCCTGACTGCAAACAATTAACGCGCTGACATGAAAATTAAAAGTTTTAGTCACCTGTGGGATGGACAGAACTGAAAAAAAAAACCCAACATCCAATCATTTTGAGCGCCCACTCGAAATGATTGAACGGTGATATGTCTATCAAAGTCAACTGCCATTTGTCCCGCCCCCTTCCCTCTCCACGTGCACCCCTATTTGGGCACAAATTGCACATCCTTAGAATCTTGAAGTTCCTACTGAGTAAACTGAGCCAGAGCTTGGATAGCTATATTAGCTAGCATACACAGTTAAAATAGGTAGACACTTGGAAAAGTGGAAACAACAGGTTTTAAATGCAAAACTGTGTTAGAGAAGGAAGACTACTGCCAAGAAAAAGACTTTAGAAGAGCAGAGGAGAGTGAACATGGGTGTGGCATATGAGGGGTGGAGTCAACTGAAGGACCGAAGTGGCAAAGTGATGCCCATAGTGGTTCTATTTCTACTGGATAGGTAAGATAACATTATGTCTTTATGATTTTTTGAGAGTATTCATTGGTTTATGTTGTCATTTTAACAAATATCCAGTCAGTTAGAGGATAATAGAGGATAAAGCTAACTTTAGTGGTTGCTAGCCTGACATCAGTCTGACAGTTAGCTGTTCTTGCTAGCCCCAGATGACTTGGAACACGGATCAAAATAACAA
>JAQQZY010000024.1:18893743-18904402 GCA_030068375.1 Ostorhinchus rueppellii | reverse complement strand
CGAGAGGAGCCAGTTGAGGTGGTTCGGGCATCTGGTGAGGATGCCTCCTGGACGCCTCCCTGGGGAGGTGTTCCGGGTATGTCCATCCAGGAGGAGACCGCGGGGCCGACCCAGGACACGCTGGAGGGATTACATCTCTCGGCTGGCCTGGGAACGCCTCGGGATTCTCCCGGAAGAGCTGGTGGATGTCGCTGGGGAGATTGCCGTCTGGGCTTCACTGCTGAAGCTGCTGCCCCCGCGACCTGGATCCGGATAAGTGGAAAACGACGAGTATGAGTACGAATATAACTGAATGTTCTTTAAAAACACAAATACAAGGGAAACAGATAAATCACCTTTCCATGTGCAGCTGATGTGGACTTTAAGCTCAGAATCAGACGTTATCTAAAACATGTGTTAACTGCAATAAAGAATGAAGACCATTAAAGCAGAGATCAAAACAAATCAGAGAAGACTGATCGAATTTTTGTTTGCAGTTTCCAGTAAACTATTGATTTAAGTTTCCCCACAGGTGCAGAGGAGTTCATGTAAAAGAGCTTAAAGTTGTCATGTCTCTGCTCTTTACTCTTTCTGTTTTCTCTCTCTCTCCCTCTCTTTCCTGCCAATCCCCTCTTCCCGTAATTGACCTAACTGGGTGCACCTGGCGAGTTACAGGTGTGGCTTGTTAGGTGTGCCCTATATAACCTGTTCTCTTCTGTCTGTTCTCTGCAAGATCGTTCATTGCACTGCATGACTTCCCAGTGTTATTCTCAGTCTGATTCTCTGCCTGTTTTGAACCGGTTCCATCCTGACCTGTTCCTGCCTGTCTCCTCGTTGACCCGTTGCTCCATCTGACTGAGCCTGTTGCCTGATCCCTGTTGTTTTGACCTGCCTTCATTTGGACCTTATCTCTGTGCCTCTCCCGGATAACCCTTCAGCCCCGACTACACCTGTTGCCTGCTCTACACTGGATCATATGGTGCTCAAACCCCACACTGTCCCCGACTACCCACACCATCTGCCCCTTTGGATTCTGGATAAAGTAAATGTGACTTTTATTCTTTGTTTGGTCTTGCATTTGGGTTCATTCCTGGGTCATTACAAAACTCAATTGTTTTGATGAAAAGCATCAGCTTATTTAAGTACTGTGAGCCTGAAAGATGACAGAAGTATATAAAAAAAAAGTCTGATAATGACGGTAATCACCAAGTTAATTGATCAAGACATCCTTTTGGTTTGGTTTTCCTCTGCCAACTATACAGTCGCAGGAAAAATGAGTAGACCACCCTTGTTTTCTTCAATTTCTTGTTCATTTTAATGCCTGGTACAACTAGAAGTACATTTGTTTGGACAAATATAATGATAACAACAAAAATAGCTCATGATAGTTTAATTTCAGAGCTGATACCTATCCATTTTCCATGTTTTCTTGCTAAAAACCAAAATCACTTCAGTTCTTACATCAATACTATGTCACTGTACTGACAAAAACAGTGCTTTTAGACATTCCATGTTTTCTTTTCTGTCTGTTTTAGTCACATGATACACACAGGAGTTAGGACTGGATTGCATAACCATTGTTTTTGATCAATCATTTTTTCCACGACTGTATATTCTGCCGAAAAAAAGGTTCACACCATAATATTTCATTGAACCACCTTTAGCTTTAACTATGGCATCATTTGAGCTTATGCACAAACTTTTCTTTGGCACTTAACATTGTCAAACCCAGACCTGACCAACTGACACACCTGCCCCACAGGCTTGTACTGTAGGCACTAGGCTTGATGGGTAATCACTTCATCCACCTCTCTTCTCACACTAGTCACTTTGCCATTGGACATATGCGTAAAACTTTATCGATATTTACTAAATGTTGAAAAGACGTACGTACAGTAATGTCAGTTTTTCCATTAAATCACAAATGCGATATATGTTTTTTTTTATTATCGCGAGATGAGACAAGAAGTCATTCCATAAACATGGCAACAAACGTAAATATCATGTTGATTTACAGATACTGTATATTCATTATTATATATTCAGTTTCCTGGTGTGTCCACACATAGCATGTCATGTTTCTTTTAAAACTCTTCGTCTTCACTTGTAACATCCGTCAAAATCCATTTTTAAAAATTTATTTGACTCTAGTTGCGATAAAAGGTCTTTCCATTGCAGTTTTGTGTGATATAGTACCAATTTTGGTACGCCCCAAAAAACACGTCTTGCAAGTGCAAAAAAATGTAATCACATAGCCCGAGTTTTGGCGAAATTGACATTTTTCGATTTGGTAAATTTTTACACACAGGTTATATTTGCGCAATTTTAGAGTCAATGGAAAAGTGACTACTGATGCACCCATCATTCTGGAACAGGGTCAATCTGGACTCATGAGACCATATGACCTCTTTCAGTCCAATCTTTATCCTCTCTATCAAATTGATGGTTGTTTCAGAAATGACAAACTACTCACTGCATCAGTTAAAGAACTGGTTGCATTTGAAACGTATTTTCACATCTGGAGACAGACATTAGTGTGTCATATATGTATTATCCTGTCATTTCCTGTTTTATTTTGGTAAATCCTCCTCCTGTGTCATGTCTGTCGTCTTTACTTCCTGCTCCTCATGTTTTCCCGCTTCTGAGATAACTCCCACCTGTGTCTTGTTACTCACCTGTGTCTAATTGTTTCCCCTCCCCTTTTGTGTATATAAGCCCCTGTCTTTGTGAGTTATTTTGCCAGTTCATCTTTGTGAGTTCCTTGTGAAGTTCAAAACCTACCAGCGTCTTTGTTACCTGTCTCTGTGTACCGACCTGTTTTGCCTTGACCTGTGAGCCTGATACCCACTGACCCACTGCTTGTGTATTGGACCTCTGGACCAGTCTAACCCCTGTTGTACTGTTGTAACCCCTGCTCCTTTTGATACCTCTGTCACCTCTGATAAACCTGATACTGAACTCTGCTTGTCCTCTCACTAGAGTCTGTCTGAACCCCGGTACCGTTGCTAACTGCTCTCCCTGGTTAATGACCCCTGGCCTGGCTTTGACTCCTGAGTTTGGATCTCCCCTTACTGGATCACCAAAGCTGTTTATTGTTCACATTTTGATTGTGTCAAAAACTGTTACTCTTCAACCTAATTCTGTCTGGTCTCTCTGCTCCTTGGGTCTCTGTCCTGAGTTTGTGATACATATTGCATACAGTAATTATTCAATAGTAAGATCTGAGCTGTTTGCCTTGTTAAATCCAGGTGGAAATGCTGTTTTTTTTTTGCAGTATGATCAGAGGTAGTGGCTACATTTGTAACAGTGGAAACACTTGGACATAAGGCGGTCCCATTGAGCACAATAAGGCCAAGGCTGAGGAAATGTTCTGAACTTTTAGTTAGATCCCATTTCCAATCCTGCTTTAATAAATGTAGGCTATTATGAAACAATCAGGGTCAAATGATGATGAAAAATCAGTATCCATTTAACATTCAGACCCAAGGGATAAATTGTTTTATTAACCTTTGATTAAGTTTTCTTGCACCGAATGAATGCTCTTAAAAATAAAAGTAACAGTAGAAGCGGTTAGTACTTCAGCACAGTTTACAGAGGAACAACTGTTCTTCCAGCAGTTCTGCTTAAGTTATTCTTCAGAATGACCATTTTGATTGTTGAATAGACCAGAAAAGCGCTGCAGTCACAAAAGGCACATAAAACACAGAAAATAAAATGCAGCAACTGTATGTGGCGCTACAATGACCTCACAAAAAATGGAGAAGAGGACGTGGAGCACACGTATAAAGCTTGTGCACTGTGTATGAACCATAGATACAGAAGAACAAGAACAACTCTCTAGATCCAAGAGCATGAACAGAATATTATTAGCTATGGTTGTTTGTTGAAGCTGAAGATTTGGATTCAGTATTGCCATTAAGCTCAATAGTTGTTGATTTACGAGCACTTCTCTGTAGTGAAAGGTTAGAAAGGTGGGGCGATGACATCATCGTTTAAGATGATGAGGATGTGAAACCAAATTTACACACTCTGGGACCTGGTTTCAAAAAGCTGCCATTTCAGTGACTGAAAACGCTGGTTTTGTGCGGTTGAAAGGCCTATCCGATACAAAAGTTTGGCGAATATGACTGAAAGTGTCTTCGTATGGTCTATGACAGAATGGATTTGACTGTTTTGAAACACTGTCTATATATGACTCTACTTTCACTTTACAGCTTCTTTCTACCAGGGCATTTATAAATCTGTAAATGTACATAATCTATATATGTTTGTTTGTTTATTTCAAATATAACATTAAAACCTAAAAACAAAAAGATTTGTATAAAAAGAAGGAAAACATTTGAAAAGGAGGAGGGTGAATTGTTTAAGAACACTTTAATATATACATTGAAAACATTAGCTAAACAGCACTTTAGTCATTTGTTTTCAAGTTCATCTTAAAGTATGTAGATTTAACACATTTAATCAGTGTGCGGATTTTTATTTTTATTTTTTGGACTGAGAAGAACAGTATTCTCAAAAATGTATTCTTTCATTCTGGCGTATTTCGTTCTGATTTTCCTTTTCACTTCTGATCTCAGTGGTGTTTTCTATACTGTATGATCAGAATATGAAACAAGGTGAAAACACCAAACTATTAGTAAGAATAAATATTTTATTGTCAGATCAGTGTGTTTTAGCTTTGACTCTAAACTATTCCATTTTCATTCAAATGGGAAATAAGCGTCGCTGTCCAAAACCTCTACTTCTAAAGCTTCTAAAATGAGGCCAGCCAGATATGTACAGCAGTGTGTGAATTACTTTGTGGTAATAAGTTGTTTTGATCAGATAATCATTCACAGCATACCAGCAGTAATACCACAGTGCACAACCCACGTCACTGCTCTGCTCTCCAGCCATTAGTGTCATATCATTTGACTGAGGCTCTGTTCGTCTCCGTATTAGTGTGCTCACTGGAGCTGTAGTCTGATAGTTGCTGACTTGGCCTTACTTGACAAAGTTTTACTGAGCTGGCAGAGATGATAGATTCTGTTGGTCGCATTGTTTTTCCAACATCCCTATTTGGCTGTTCTGACCCTGTCATTTATAATGGCTCCAGTCCATGTTTAATTCATACAGGCCCTGCACAGTGAGGCTCCATACAGGAAGCTGGCTTTGCAGGCGACAGCCATTTCACTTTCCTGCCTAAGAGATTCTCTCAAGAGGCAACTCAGAGCCAAGGTTTATGTTCAGCAGGCTGCACATCAAACATAAGGGAGATGCCAAGGCCGGTTCTTGCAACCTGCTAACCTCAAGTTTCAGATCAGTGTACTAACAGCTTCACCCCATTGTTCATCAAACAGCCTGCAATTATACCCCGAATGTAAAGCCATGCTGAGGGTACAGATGACACAATATAAACACAACTTTGGTTGTTTTGGAGCCGTTATCTTTACAGCGCGGTGGCTTCAGCTGGGTTCCTTCCAAGTTGCGTCACAGAAGCCCTTACAGAGGTGTCGACTCTGCAGCCTAATTAGATTCCCCAGTAGCTGCTGTCAACACTACCATCGTGGGCTTCAAAGCATGGGCTCAAGCTTGTGATGTGTCTAAATATTTCTTTCATGAAACCCTCATCATATTAGGCCTGCTATAACAAAAAAGGTCACAGAGAGGAAGGAGGAGGAGACACTGGGATGAGGTGGTGAGATGGAGCCAGTGGAAGAGGCTCCAAGTATTTGAAGCTTCTGCTCGTGTCATGAGTGGATCCATGGGGGACTTCTGTGATGCATAAATAAATCGGTTTTCATCTGTCCTCATTTTCACTTCCTAATGCTGCACGGCATCGCTCAAATGGTCAAAACCCACTCAAGGTTTGATCTTATCACCACATCATGCATTTCTCAGTAGATGTTTAGAAAAGGATGATGTTCAATGAGCCCATCATTACAACAAATTAAACTGACAACCATTTTTGTCAAATGTATTTAATTTCAGTGAATAATTTATTCAAAGATTAACTCATAATCTTTTGCATCCATCTAATTTAGTACCTTATGTTTTTGATGTACAAAAAACTGCTATAAAATCATCCTGTATAAATATTTTTGTTTACTTTTTTTTTTGCATAAATCTCTTAAACCATTTTATCTCTGCTCAAAAACAAATATTCCGTAATATTCAATAATATGTATTATTTTTTTCTGTAATGAATGGTGAGTCTTGGATATGCCAAGAAACAGCAACAACACTGATTTAACAGCATTAGTGTTTTGTTTTGTTTTTTTTTATGTGAAATTTAAAAATGTGGGTTTGGTGTAAATAAATTAGATGTTTTTTCCATGGGGTTTCTGCACTGCACAAAAACTCCTTGTGCAATGAAATTGGTGTTATTGTTAATCTTCAATATGTCTTTAATATAGTAATAGTATAGTAATATTAATATCAAGACTATATTTGAGCAATAATATACTAATACAGTAAATAAGAAATGTATGGATTTTTTTTTTTTTTTAAATAAAACAAGTAGCTTAGTACTTATTTACACTGGCTCAAATCCTGAAATATTTTTGAATATTCTGTAGTTTTGAATAAAGCTGAAGCGGTTTGAGAGATGAATGCGGAAAAGACTAGAAAAAATATTGATCTATTATCATTTTAATAGCAGGTTTGTTGCATCCAAGAGGAAGCAATAAGTGTCACAGTCTATAATAGACCAATAAGAGTAACTGACATTAAATTCAATAAGTATGTCAACTTTCCTGCAAAAATTCTTCACCACTTTGGAAAAGAAAAATGACAAAAATGTACAAAAATGGCCTGAGGGGTCTCTGAGGGTTAAAGTTCCGAAATGGTATCATTTGCTGCTTTTCCCATTCCATCAATAAATGGCATATGAAAGCTGGTTTTTAAAAAAAAAAAAAAAAAAAAAAAAGTGCATATTAAGGGCATTAAGTACATTATTCCACTTATTACACAGTTATTTACTATGATCTTCAGGTTAAAAAAAAATCCAACATAGCAACTACATTATTCACAATAATGGGCTGCTATAGAAATAACAGTCAGTGTGTTCCATCACTGGTCATCACAGTCAAGTCTTCTACAAAGCTCTGTAATAAATGGAAATAAATTGGCTGGTAAAGGGTATTTGGTCAGACCTGACTATCCAGTGCACATGCTGTATATCATTGCATATGTTGCTTTTTTTGCCAAAAAGAACGACTTACACCGCAAAGAAAAAAAGCCTCACCTATAGAGCGTGCGTTGTGGTTTTACAGACGTACTGTACAGGCAATCCTTTCTAACAATCCCCATTCTGCAGAGGAGAATTAGCCTACATTGCTCAAACTGAGGGTGGAAAGATTGTTGAGAGTGAGTGCTACAGACATTCTTGGAGTGTTAATGTCATCATGATGGCCTGACCATGGGTCCGCAAACTGACAGACCATCATCTCCATCTGGCCTCCAGGCACGCTTGTGGTCCCGTGTCTCTCAAGAAAGAAGCAGGGAGAAATCTGCAGTTGTTTAAAGGTTACATAACACAATATTTGGAGGTGATCTATTTCTTAGAAGGTCTGTGGCAGCAGTGGTGACGGCAGTGGTGGTTGTGGCCGGGCTGGAAGATTCTAATCATATACAGGCTCAGTGTCTGCTGCAACTGGAGGCATGTACTGTATGTTAAATTTCCTTAATAAGACGAGAATCGGGATGGAAATAAAAATGTTTTGCTTAATGTTAAAGGCATGTCCAATGTTTCACTGCGGTCTTCCTATGACTTCATGTATAAAATTAAATAAGACAACATGAAGCAGGAAAAAATGCCAGTGGCTACAGAGATCCTCCTGAGACGATGACATGCATGTGTGTCATACAGGGATACGAAGGCATCCATTAGTGTAAGCTCCATATCTGCATTCACAGTTTAATGCCTTTTTTCCCCCATCTCTTCTTCCTTCTATGAATTATAGTTTGTTTAACACATTGCGTGGTGTTTTTTGGCCAACGTTTCCATCCCCAGAGACCAAATTGGTTAAATAATGGTCAAATAAAAAAAGAAAATAAGACAAAACACACATTCCCTTCTCACACTCAACTATTCACAACAAGACATACAGTAGATTCCAGTCTTGTGATGGATCCAATAAGCTTCACTGTGCAATGGTCAAAGGAACACACACTCTACCACACAGTGAGATGTTCTTAGAAAACCCCAACTATCAACAGCGATGATAGAATGTTCCATTTTGTCTTCTCTATCTATAGCTTCATTCAGCATTTTTAGATAGAAACACAGTCGAAATGTAGTAATTTATTAACCAAGGCATCAAACGTGGAAATCAAACAAAGACAATACACTGTAAAAAGTAAAACATTGAATCAACTTAAAAATAGGTCACACAAAAAAAAAAATGAGTTGAGTAAAGCAAATTAAATTACATAAAATTACATTCAATATAATTTAATTTGCTTCACTCAACTATTTTCTTTTAGAATTTTTTTTAAAGTTGATTCAGTGTTTTACTTTTTACAGTGTATGTATGTCAACATCCATAGGAGATCGATCGCTCCCACAGTAGATAATTAACACTTTATCGTTCAGTAGCTAATAATTCAGATGACAGGAATGTCCCAGATCCGATAAGTGAAACATCACAGCAGAGGTGATGTGATAGAGGGTCACCACAGTTTACGCCGCTGCTATAAAACTCTTAGCAAACCCATAGAGCACTTTTTCCCAGACTCCCTATCAACAGCTCTGTAAACTTATCTCCAGTTTGACTGCACACTTCCTCTCAAGCTCCATAAATAAAGTGTTGTTCTGTAACTATTCTCACAAATGGATATTATATATTATTTTAAGTGTTGTTTAAGTAAATAATGAAATGTGTATCATATTAAAGATATCAAAGCGGCATTACTGTAGACACTGTTTCAGTGTTATTGGATGCTTTATTGTGAGAAAATGCAGATACAATAAACCCTGCCCCTTATTTTGACCCACAGCAAGTTTAATCAGTTCCTCAGTGGCAACCATTTATTATTAAAACAAGTTCTGAACAAAATGCATATGCCTTAGCTTTATGTCAGAGGGAAGTATAAATGTCTCTATATGTGCCAAGTTTGAAGTAAATTGATGTTTTTATAAACATTTTACAGAAATTTCACCCGTTGTAAAAACATAGGAAAAAGAAAAATTAATAAAAAACAAAACAAAAAAAAAACAAGTGAGCTTTAACTTACTTTTCCCAAAACATAATCATATCTATTCACTGGTAATCTATAAACCCAATGTGGTATGAATTCAATCAATAGACTAGGAAAGCACACACACGCCAAGGTAGTGTTTGTACTTTCCTCCACTAGATGGCACTGAATGACCTCATATGCAACTCTGTGCCACCATGCCTTATCTTGCAATGATAAAGAATCCTTTAAAAAAATTCCTGGATCCAGACAGTGATCCAGATTGTCTCCAAAATGTAATCATCTCTTCCTTGACCCAGAGCGGACAGATCCTGAAAATTTAATCAAAATCCGTCCGTAACTTTTTGAGTTATGTTGCTAATAAACAAACAAAACCTGGCCAAAACATGACCACCTTGGCAGAGGTAATTAGCCATTAGAGTGTTAACGAACAAACTGAACCCAAAACAATAGCCCTTGCCTCCACTTTGGTAAGAACAGTTGTTGCCTTCAAGTTATTGCTTCTGTTGTACTGGTTTTCTTATAATTATGCAGCCAATCTAAAAATATGATCTGAGCATTATGTGATGTCTTTAAAATCAGACTCTTTTGCCTAAAAAAGGTGACAGCTAAAACACTCAGAGGCATCCTCCGTATGCAAACACCACAGACCAGTGTCCTCGTGGGAATGTGATGCAGAGACTAGCCTCATGTAAGTGAAGAATGCTGTCGCTATAATAAACGGAGTCAGAGATGGCAGCATGTGTCATCAGAAGAGGACTTAAGGTTATCATGGTTCAGAGTACTCTGCTTTCCTATTTTCTCTCATTATCTAACATCTCTGTCTGTTTTTCACCTCTTTTTCTCTCAGCTCCCCAGCCTCCTTCTGTATTGCTGAGAGCGATGCAAACCCATTCCATCAACCTCTGCTATCTTTAAATGTCAGTCAAACAGAAAGAGGAACTGCAGGCAGCACATCTTAAATAACTAAATGAGGTGTCAGCTTTAGATTAAGCACAGGCGGGACATAGGGGATGTGTTCCCTAAGTTCTACTGAAGCGAAAGCATCTCTGAATATCAAATAATGACTAAACGGCACCATTTATCTATAGTACTGCAGTCCAGGAGGCCACAGCCCTCGCTGTGAAGTAGAATGACATCAACCAGACACATAAAAACACTGACTTCCATGTATCTACATGTTTCACCAACATAAGAAAATGAATCAAGTCAAAAAACAAAACAAAAGCAAAACAGAGCTGTCATGGAGGAAGCCAGAAGGCAGAGTGGATGGAGCTGTCAGTGGACGGGACATGACCGCGGACACATGGTGAGGTTCAGGGTGATCATCACAGCATCACAGAGATGAGAATCACAGCTCGACAGAGATGTATAAAGTACTGGAGTAGAGGAGTGCAGTACAAGTACAAGTACTATATCTAAAACTGACTGGAGTAAAAGTTGAAGTGTTCTTTAAACATCATACTTAAGTGAAAGTACTAAAGTATTCACATTTTT
>JAQQZY010000024.1:18821637-18831907 GCA_030068375.1 Ostorhinchus rueppellii | reverse complement strand
ATAGTACAAATACACACATCCACATAATAGTAATAATTTAAGCCATTAACAAAAACCTAGCAAGATAAACAATGAAAACAGATTTTCTTTCCCCTGAGCTCAGATCTGCAAATACAGTGTTTGAAAACAGTCCCTAGCAGGTTTTTAGCATATTAGTCCTGCCTCATATATTCATATATCTTTCACTTTATTCTTGTTTATCTGTTTTTGCCTTTCCATGAGTGTCACCAGGGGTGAAAATCCACACGGGAAGGAAAGGACAAAAGACGACTTCTCAGAACAGCAACATGAATGTGGTTACAGTGACCTCCACTATAGGTAGTCCTACACAAGATACTGTACTGTCCTTTTAATTAAAAGAGAGATAACCTGTGGCCCTGGGCCGATAAAACCAGCGGGTTAATGATCTTGGGCCTCGGCTGCACTTGAATGAGTCCTAACTGTGTAGGCACAGGCTGAGAATGAAGTAGGTTTGTATTTAAGCAGCATGAAGTGATTTGTGAGCTGAATGGTTTGATGATGGCAGTTGTTGCTTTAAGGGACAGATCTTAATCCTCTATAGACCCGACAGAGGGAGGCAGGAGGGGGAGTGAAGGAGAGAGCGAGAGAGAGAGAGCAAGAGCGAGAGAGAGAGAGAGAGAAAACAGGGAGTGAACACTGAATATTAGTGTGACTCCAAAACAAGGCAGTGAAAATTGCGAGACCAAAGGCAGGGGAGGGCAGGCCTGCTAAAACTGGGTGCCTGTCTGGTGTCAGGGGGTCAAGCTGTGGATGACGCAGATTGGCGAAAAAACAAAAATATCCCATCATAAACATGACTGAGTTGCTCTGGCGTGTCAGCAGGCCCGCTGGCCAAACTCCACAGGACCCCCATAGCTCTGCTCTGTCTCTCCAGGCCTGGGATGGTCCACTAGGGACAGGGGTCTGACGCAGTGATGCGGTGGTCCACTACCACAATCCTCTGGGGGTCCGACAGAGGGAGAATATATGCCCGACTGGTCAGATTCCCTTCCTATTCCACGGCCCTGGCCTTCACTTAACCCCCGTTCCTCGTCCAATTCTGTCTCTCTCTCCATTTGTTAGTCTCCTCCCCTGGCTGACTCTTCCTCCTTCTCTGTCTGTGTCCAAAAATGTGGTTACCTCTCTTAACCTCTTCCCAAGCTTTATCTTCACTTTTTTTTTCCCTTCTGAGCTTTTCTTTAAAAATTCTTGGCTGTTGGTGAGAAACTGGGGTTTACTGACGCAGTGTAGAGCAGGAAAGAAAGGACTTTACTGACAATACTGATGAACACTAATTATATGATAACATGTGCAAAAACATATGTTAAAGCTGCATCAAACACTATAAATTCAGACGTGCTTATATTATTACCCCTAGACAAGTAATGCATTATGAATGACTCATTTAAATGCAAAAAAAATGCAAAAGTTGCCCACTTGAATTGCACTATAGAATATTTAGGTCAGCAAGCATACTTTCTCTACCATGAGTGAAGATATATTATGAAAAATGAAATGCTGCATTACAGGGTTTGTGCCGGTATCAGCAAATCTAATTTAATGCTTTTTAACGCCCTTTTCAATGGTACTTTAAACAAATTTAATGCCCATGCCCAACTGCAGATACAGTTTTTTAAATAGTTTGATGACAGTTCACCATCGACAGGCTTTCACCAGGTTCTGAATAGTTCCTCCTCAAATTACTTCTGCTGAAACTTGCATTTTCCCATTTTTCCAACATTTGTTAATATTCCCTTTGCTCTTTCGCTATGACATGAGCACGCTCACAGCATTTTGCATTCCAAGCATCCGGTATTGTGACTTCATGTATCGGCCATAAACAACAGCCATTTAAAGGGTTCCAACTGTCAATCATCACACTGTACTTCAAATCAAAATTACTAAATGTTCATATAATCTAAACATATAGTGAATAAATATGCTTTTTGTCACCATTAAGTGTATTTAAATTTTTAATGCCTCTGGACATCGAATTTAAAGTTTTTTAATGCCATGTAAGGCCTTCATTTCCACAAGATGTATTTAATGACTTTTAATGCTTTTTAATGACCTGTAGAAACCCTGTATTATGAATCTTGCCTCTTCATGACCATATGATCTCATCTTAACAAGCTGAGAACTAAGAACTTATACATGTGAATTATGTGAAGAAAGCAGCTGATGGTGACCCCTCTCTAGACTTTAAATAAGAGAATGGGAAACAGCTCCACCGTAAAATTCACAGGTCTTGAAAAGGAGGCATAGTGCCCTCTAGTGGAACTATATATTAGAACAGCAAAAGTCATTCAAAAAAAAAAAAAAACCCTGCCATTCACAACCTTCGCATCCCAATGTCATTATATTGAACCTCCTTTAATATTAAATCCATTTCTTAACTCAAAATCCAAGTGGTTTTCAGTGAGATTTGGAGAGACTTTTACTGCAAAGACAGAACCAGGAAGTGCTTGTGTGTGGAAGGTGCAAAGACACTTTATACTTTATTAAAAATGTATCGCTCACTGAGCTTAGATTGGACCATATAAAGCACCGTATACAAAAAACAATCCAATTGTCTTTCCTGTGATGCCTGATTCAGAGAAAAACAACAGCAAGCCTGGAGGCATTTCACAAGGTTCACTTCAAGTGCACAGAGAAAAAAATCTGCAGTGATCAGAGGTGAACTGTTAAACTAGCGAGTCTTTCATGCCCCCTAATGTCTGGAAGGGAAATAACAAAGACGGAGTGTATAAAGACGTCTTAAAACTAGAGGGGGTGCGTAAATGTGCCAGCTATGCAGGTTGTCTGTATTTCTGAGGATTTAAAAGACAATCCAGATTGCAATGTACCCACAAAACAGTGAAATAAAGAAAAGAAAAAAACACTAAACTTTTTAGCTTTTAATTTATGTTTCAACAATGCAAGTTGTACTAATAAAAAAAAAAAAAAAAAAAAGTGTTCTAGTATTGCAGCACACACTCAAACTCACTATTTTGTTCGTCTTGTCATAGTACAGTGGTGTAGAGTCCATGCACTTGTGATACACTGTATTAAATTAAGAATCACTCTGAAGCCAGCGATCTTTGCCCAGTATTGTTCTATTCTCCAAACCCACATGCTCCCTGCTGCACATGCTCTGTTCTGTCAAGGTCAAAACGGGATGTTCCAGCAAGATAATGGCACGCATCAAGGGCAGGACATGTTGAAATTGTCAATAATGTAGTTTGGTATGTTTTTGTGTTTAACAATAAACGAAAGAAAACATCTGCATTTGTTTGTGTTTAATGCAGCCACAACTTTGGAAACACAAAGTGGATTTTTTCATAAACATTTCATTGTGATATTAGATTAAGTAAAATTTTGACACTACAGTATGTGTGATGGGATTGGTTGCACATTATCACATTTTTCTGTGACAGTAAACTGAATGCATATATAATGTACAGAGCAGGTCTTCTCTCTAGAACCCTGAGGCTTATTATTATTTTAGAGCCATTTAATTAACCAGAGGCAAACGCCACACAACATAAATGAGTCCTGAACCACTCACCGTGCTGTGGAAGACCACACTGTGGCCGTTTCCTACACTTTCGATGTGGGTGGCAAGGTTCAAACAGATTGCCCGGTGGCGAATGGCGTCCATGGTTTGGGCATCAAAGAAGTCATGGGGCCTCGCTGGAGGAGGAAAAGGACACACTCAGATGAGAGCAGAACCAAACAAACAAACATAACACCAGGGCTCCCACTGTGGCTGCAAAATAGAAATTCCATAGTGTGCCCAAGGCTTTCTGTGCGCCACCAGAATTACATTACAAAGAATTAGTTTGATTTTAAAAGTCATTTAAGAAAAAAGAAAACAACTTCATTTGAAAGCTAAATAACTACTACTATTATTATAGCTCTAAATAAGGGCCTCATCTATATTATAAAAGCCAAGTGACCTCTGCATGCATGTGTGTAGGTGCTGTATAACTGAAAAGCTGGATAGACCTAGCCTTCAGCTTTTGCAGTACTTATGTATTTTGGGTCAAGGATCAGACAGGTCAAAACAGTTTACTGATACGACCAACACTTTGGAGTTGTTTTTACAATTAGTGGGCTTACAGGCGGCCTGCAGACGAGTTCATTCACAGATGCAAAGAGGATGACGGGGTGGGGTCAGGGGCTGGAACTGGATCAACGGAACCACCAGGACACAAGGAGAGACCCCCCCCCCATACCAAAGTTACAGACCGTTCTGCACAGACTCCGAGGACCGAAGTTCAGCAGATCCAGACACAGAACAGCAGTGAGCAGCGATAAACCGTCATGTTCAGTCCTGCGTAAAAGTCTATGTCAGGGGTGTCAAACTCCGGTCCTCGAGGGCCGGTATCCTGCATGTTTTAGATCTTTCCCTCTTCCATCACACCTGGAAGCCATTACATTGTTATCAGGCTTCTACAGACTCTGATGATGAACTGATCATTAATTGAACCAGGTGTGATAGAAGAGGGAAATGTCTAAAACATGCAGGATACTGACCCTCGAGAACCGGAGTTTGACACCTGTGATCTACGTCCACGTCCATGTTAATACTGAACTAAATGAGGGCCATTCTATTTTTTCCTAATCTGTGCATTACACCAGTAAGCTTAACTCAGCTTCCTATTTTATCAACTCTACTGGTTCTAGAACTCATGGATTCCCACAGGTCAACGCGCTAGTTGAGTATATTCACCATGAGGAAGTCCTCTTGCCATAAGAAGAAATTACAGAAATGCATTACCTTATAATTGTGGTCTGAGGTGAGCAATACTATGTTAGTGCATTAATAAAAGAGACTGTGCCTGCATGTGTTCTCTCCTTTGCTTGACTTGGCTAAAACTACTACAGAAACAGAGGCAGGTTAGAGCAGGACTCTGCACCAGACCTCACTAGCACTTAAAAGGGCACAACGTGGCTTTTCATGAGGACACTTCCAATCAAAAGGAAACATAAGCATATGTCAAACTGTTATTCTGTTATTCTAGGCTCACTCCATAATATAAATGATTAAGTTAACCATTGGTCGTATATGGTGTCAAGAAACAACTCAAAGCTATTAACTGAATTAACATTTTAAGATTATAATATCGCAGTAATACACTAAAATCAGATTTAATGCTGCATTTGTTGATTTTAGAGTTTAGATCTTAGGTATAGTTTATACATTTCCAAAATACTGTTTCTTCCAGTCTGAATTACGGTTTAAGTGCAGCATTTCACTGGAATAAATAAACACTTACACTCAGGGTGCGATTTGTCAAAAAAAAAAAAAAAAAAAAAACAGAGGGGGGTTTATCATGAAAAAACAAGCAATCAACAGGCCTAATTCTTCTTTAAGTAAACGGTAGGCCCTATGACATGTCAAACAGTTGAACATTCAATCAACACCTTGCCAACATTACTTGTTGCTTGCGACAGGATGAGATATAATTTTACTGTGTGTTTGTCACAGACTGGACTGAGGTCAACAGAGCTCTGGCAGGACACTTCTGTGGTTAGAGGTTTGGCTACAACAGGCAGTGGTGGGTGAGTAGACCGAAGTGCACTCCCTGTAAAGGTAAAGAATTGGAGTTGGAGGAACTGGACTGGTCTGACTCCTTAGCATTGGACACTGGGTTTTCTTCCTGTCCCAAAAATGATAGGCCCCTTCAGCCCAGGTAAGCTTGGTGGCTGTGATGGGCATGTTTGCGAATTCTGAGACTGTAGACAGTTCAGTTGAGGTGAAAGTTAGTGCCAGTAACGCAGGGTATAGGTGTAAGGTAACTCACACCCTGCTTGTACCGACAGTAATGAACCTAAAAAAAAGTGACCATGACCTGGTGTGTGGTGGAAATGCCTCCCACTCCAGATCAGGTCTCCTACCTCATCAGTAACGTTCAGATTGACAGGTCGGTCTAATGTTTCTCCCTCCAGACTATAACGCTTTGGCTTGAACTCTGCTTAACATTTTAATTGCTCCATGTTTTGCTTTTCTTTCTTATTCCAACCTTTAATTTCTTTCAGTGGTTTTGTTCATTGAAATATACTTTTATTTATCATTTCTAAGTCTGTTATGTTTGAGTTTGCTTGTGCACTCTACATCCATCCCATGATGCCTCTCAGGGATTTCTTTGTATCGAATTCTAAAGACAGAAAAACGTGACTGAGACAGTTTTATGAGCGATAGAAAGTGCTTTGCATGAGTGCATATTATGTTTACTCAAAGCCAAAGCCTGTCACAACAGAGTCCAATCAATGAACCCATCTGTAAATTCCAAACCCCCATATTGCAGCTCAGAGTGATTATTAGGAATAAACTCTTGAGTCGTGCTGAAGGTGGAGCACTGCCATCAGTGAAGTGTGTCCAATATTGCTCAGTTTTCATTTGTGTGAATGTGTGTGGTCCATCTTTGTCTTTTCCAACAAATGTTATTAAGCTCTAAAAACATCTGTTTCAGTATGACAAATGTAGCAACACCACAGAAATGTGCACAGCTTATAATCCTTAACAGCAAATAAAAGTGGGACATCACAATGACAGAAATTATGAAATGGTGTTAACTGGAGTGTCTGTGAGGTACGTACGTAGGGAGCACCTGCGTTTGTTCTTGAGTTTCTTCCTCTTGTTGAGACCAGCCTTTGAAGGAGACTCCTCTTTGAGTTTAGCCTGGCTGGACATTTTGGACGAGCTCTGCTGGCTGAAGTGGCTGGGGACGTGACGTGCTAGACCTCCTTGGGAGGCAAAACTAGCGTTGCAGCCACCGACTACACACTGCAGCAGAAAAGAGGGGAAAAAGCATTTGAAGTAGGTGTCACTCAGTCAATCATGATACTTTTTGTTGAATGCTACAAACACTGCTGCTGGCTGTGCTCCGATAACAACCCTGTGCGGAAATTAATTAAGAATTTTATTTGTCAGTTTATATTTTACATGTGACACATAAAAATTAACACTGCATTTCACACATCACAGGCTGAACATGAATAAAAACTATGCACACTGCAGACTAGGGGCAGAGTGCTGACATGCCAGACCCCCAGAAAGCAAATGGGGGTTAAATGCCTTGCTCAAGGGGTCATTAGCTAGCAATATCTCTGCCTAATCAGGGGAACTGAACCGGGGAGCTGTTGATCATAAGCTACTGCTTCTCACAGTTACAAAGTTTTAAAGAATATATCCCAAAAGACTGGGCCGGGACCCACAAGGGAGAGAAAGATTTTATTTAGATCACCAAATTAATGAATGTGTTTCAATAAGAAGTGCTGTTTTTGATCACAGTAATTTCATGGTTTTCTGAAAATTATAATTATTACATTGAATACAGTATCAAACACTTGAATGTGTATATACCATTTGTGTTATTGAGGAGATTTTAAAAAGGTAAATTTTTTGGTTTGCTCTGTAGCAAATATACGTAAAACAAAGTTGTGATTTATCAAACAAATACGTCTAGTAAATGTTTGGTTTTACCTATTCCAGAAAGTATAGGGTCATGCAGAAATGGTGGTAAAAATGAGAATAAGACTGAGTATGTGCATGAATTTGCTCTATATTTATAGCCTGTCATGAATTGGGCCATTACTATTATTTTAAATTGTGGGTCAGTATCTTAAAATTTCAAGGTCACTGTTGGTTACAGTAAAAAAAAAAAAAACAAAAAAAAAAAAAAAAAACTAAACACACTACAGATTAGGATAACAACAGAGAAAAAAAATAATATTGTGATTTTATGGTATTGCAATTGTGACATAATGTATAATATTAACAAGAAGGGTCATTTTTTTCCAATTCATTCTCCCACAAAAATCAAAATGATTACATGATTTTTACAGGGATCCACACCAAACTTGTTCCCTTAAATCTAGATAAAGACATCATTATAATGGTGTCTTATACTGTCATTTTGATAAGTATATTGATATTAATCATCATTATATTTGGGTTGGTAGTCTTACCTTGAAGGGCTTATCTCCACTGTGGGTCAACATGTGCCTCTGAAGCCAACTCTGACTGGTGGATGGAGTATTATACACCTTACAACCCTTCCATAGACACACAAATACCTGAAACACAAAGTGAAGAAATAGACATGAAATGGAATGAATAACAAAGCTCAACAGTAACTAGGTCTGTGCGATACGGTGACACATATATATAAACATATCGTGGTGAAATGAAGAGGTCCAGGGTTTGTTTAGTGAAAAATCACACTATTTACAGCAACATTATTCATCATTAGTGTGACTGATGTTGTTCTCCCACATACAGATGACGAGGGAAAATATGCAGAAGGTCACAAAAACAGAGAGATGATGTGAAATGGAGTGAAGTAATTCTGAACAGAAGACAGAATGATAAATGAGAAGCTTGTCACATGGTCATGATCCAGGTCTGTGAAGCCTGACATGAACTACAGAACTGTCATACACATACCCATACAGTACTGCCCAAAAGTCTGAATCAGCCTCTAGCTTTGTTTGCAATGGGCATGTCTTTATTTCTGACAAGAAATATGCAGGAAATGTGTACAGTAGGGATGGGAAGATTATTGCATCGATACGCCGACACATACATGATCTGAGTGCACCAGTAGAGAAGCTGCAAGTGAATGAAAAGTTTGGAATGATATCACGATGCATCGGTTATTGAATGTTTGTATCAATAAAATTTGATTATTATTTATTTGGATAAAGTTTTTCTTTTCTTCAGACCCATGTTACCATGGGCCGTGGATTTGCAGATGTGTATACTGCACACTAACAGTATGAGCTCCGTGGATGGACTGTGGCACATGTGCTGCGCATGAATACTGTAACGTCTGTATGTGAATGTGACAGACATAGAAGGACAGTGATCGCATGTGGTTTCTGAACGTGTACTTCTTACTAGATCACAGTATTGAACACTGCCGTACCTACCGGAAATACTCCCTTAATCAGTCACATACATATCTAACAGTACATCCCAGAATACCTTGCACGGGTGTCTCTTTAAGTGACAGAACCTTTTCATGTATTACCTACAGTACAAATACATTACATTACAAATCGATACAGTGAAGGAGCAAGAAGTTGAGTGTTAGAAACAACTTTGGAAAAGTTCTAACTTTTTCACTGACTGTATGTGAGGCACATGTTCTGAAACTGAACTAAAGCTACTTTGTAAAAAAGTCATGGCCTTATTTGCTAAACATATAATCAAGCTCATTGAATTGCCCTGCATATTTTTTATAGTGAGTGAATGTGTTGAATCAGAATGTGTTTAATCGCTCTGTATCATTATTTGGGTGTGAATCGTAGCGTATCACATCACCAGGTGCCATACATGTATCTTTAATATATCACAGGGGTCACCAGTCCTGGTCCTCGAGGGCTGACGTCCTGCAGGTTTTAGATGTTTCCCTCTTCCAACACACCTGACGGTCATTATCAGGCTTCTGCAGAGCTGATGAGAGGCTGATCATTTGAATCAAGTGTGCAGGAAAAGGGACACATCTACAATAAAACATGGAGGACACCGGCCCTCGAGGACCAGGATTGGTGACCGCTGATATATCAGATCGGAGACGTTGTATCGAGATGCGTATCATATCGGCCTTACAACTAAGATTCCCAACCCTAGAGTACAGTAATAAAACACACACAGCCTCAGCAGGTAAAGTCGGTATTGACTGACCTCTATTTAGATTTAGTAAAACTTTAACTCTCTTGGGTCGACTCTGGGTGTTTTCTTAAATAATCTTGTGTAATATTACACACCATCAAAATGTCCCAGAGGTGTTCATTTTCTTTTATCCTTTTCTCTGTCCACATGATCACATATAGCTTCTGCAAATTCATTTATTTCTGAAAAGCACGACCACATATGCATTTCTCAGTCTTTGTAATAATAAATGTAGAAAAAGGAACATACAGCAAATATAGTAACAGTATTAAAAACAAAACTGCATTTCAGAAACAAAACTCTGAAAATTATAGATTATATAGCATCATCTGTTGAAGATTTACTGAATTCTAAGGCCACACTGATGCTGACTTCACCTGCAGAAGTTGTTTAATCCTGACTGTGTGTGTGTGTTTCAATAATGTACACATACACTCACGGTCTACTTCATTAGGTACACCTTGCTAGTACCGGGTTGGACCCCCTTTTGCCTTCAGACCTGCCTTAATCCTTCGTGGCATAGATTCAGCAAGGTACTGGAAACATTCCTCAGAGAGTTTGGTCCATATTGACATGATAGCATCACGCAGTTGCTGCAGATTTGTC
>JAQQZY010000024.1:18779098-18813655 GCA_030068375.1 Ostorhinchus rueppellii | reverse complement strand
GATAACACATACACTCTTAAAAGTTGTGTTAAAACTGACACAAACTGGGTTAAATTGCTACACACCAATGGGTGCGATGGTTTTTGTGTTATTTTTGACATATTCACTGTGTTTATATTTTTAACACAGAACATGTGAACATATGTCCACAGACTTCATGTTTAAAGCGGTCAAATTTGGCTTTTTTTAAATAGAATTATGCATTTTAAAACATGTCCCTGTGGTCTGTGCTTGGGTTTGAATTCTCATTAATTCAACTCCACAGGTCCATCTTCAACTCTATTTCTGAGTAATGACACCAGAAGGGTTGTTTTTTTGCGCTGGCCCTTTAAAGCAAATGAGCAAATGAGCCACTTCACATCCCATCCCCTCCAGGTTGTTGGCTGTGCTGCTCTGTCCCATTCAACCAAGAACTGAACATTTTAGGTAATCAGCTCGAAGTTTGGACATATTTTCAGTTTTTACTACAACCACTGCTGCTGACAAACAATTATGTCGAACACGGAGAAATATTTGTTGGAAGTCTTGACCTTACATGTGTAAATGTCGTGACGTAACTAGTTACAGAAGTAGCAAATTAAGCAGGAATTCAAACAGGTTGTAGAAATCCACTTGATTTTTGCCAAAATAAATATAAAGATAGTTTTGCAGCACCTGGAGGGTTCAAATTCAAAGGGTCCAAATACACAAATAAAATAAATGAACCAAAAACTAATAAAAGCGGGTTTAGCAAAATCTGACCCCTTTAAAACCATCCCTAAAATCATTCCAATACAAAATCATTCCATATTGATGTGTAAAGTAGTCCTACATATAATTTGTGTACATTTTCTACACATTCCTTCTATGAGTGTATAGAAACATCACTCCTCAGGTTCATGTATGTCATCCATGACAGTGCATACATGCACACTCTTTCCTCAGTCCCACTGTGTGTCTTGTGTTGTGTTTTCCTCCCTCAGACACAAACATTTGAACACAGACTGCTACAGGATTGTGAGTATTGACAAAACAGGTAATGAGTGCCTTACTGGTGTTACTACACACACATGAAGTGAGAGCCGTCAATGAGCTGAGGGGGTGAGTTAGGAGACTGTGGAAGGGGTGGGGAAGTGGGCGACAGGCTTTTCACTGAAACGAAATAGAGCAACATGTTGGACACACACACAAGCACACGCAAAATGACAAAAACAAAATAAACATCTCACTAGCTACTGACTAAATGTGCAAAAACAACATAAAACAAATTAGTGGGTTTAAATGCATTTCTCAGTGGTTGATGCCGATTATTTAACGAGCAGGGCAGCTCATACATAATGTAGCCTTTTGCATCAAATAAATTAATACAATTTAATAAGTGAAATGCAAAATGGAAAAATAGAAATACAATTATTTATGTAAGACTATTATGGTAAATATGTCTTTGTTTATGAGGGTCTATTCTGTACTCTGTCTATGTTGCACTTAAATAATTACAATAATAAAAATGTATCAGTTGCGTTTCTCTACTATTGGCTCTTCTGTTTGCCAGCCTCATTAAATAATCAGCAGTGAGTGCTGTGAAATAATTGGCCAATGCCAATTATCTCAAAATGGCATTTAATTGCAATCAATGTAAAAAAAAAAAACCCAAACAAACAGGTTAATGAACTTATGTGGAGACTACAGCAGCCACGATGCTTTGGTACAAGAATAAATGGCCGACAAACCTGCACAATCGAAACTGCAGGACTTTGAAAATGACAATACACACCACGTGCTTCCACTAGCATTTCTTTTACCAATTTAGGCTTTGTCTCTCAGGAGGTATACCTGCTACCAGCTTGCTCCGTTTGGAGGCCTCTGCTGCCAGCTCGTAGGAGATATTAATCATCTTCTCTTTCTCCTGTATGGTAACCTCCTCTTCAGTCTCCTCCTCTGGGCTTAGAGCCATACTAGGCAGCACATTCTGCATGCTGGGAGCACAAACACACACAATGGTCTCTGTATTGTACAACATACAGTATAACTTTAATTATAAACACAGTTTACCCCAGGAAACATAAGGCATCAGTGGGATGACATTTAAAATAAAATGTCATAGCTGGAAGATTTAAAAGAAAGATGGATTTTCAGGAGTAAGTCACTGGTCTGCATGAAAAGAGTATGAAGGCAGTGTGGCACTTTTTATTAACGTTTCATGCTGATGTCCTGCTCTGACCCCCAACTTACCTCGCACTTCTAAAAAGAATTTCATGCATGACATCTATGGGGAAATATCACCGCTCAGCTTTAAAGATAGCTCTCTCACAGAGGGATCCTTATCCGATATCAAAGGCTGACTGCACCCATAATAGAACCAGGCCTGTCCACACTAATAAGAGTTACTAGACAGATGATGATGTGTGTTTACCTGTTTTTGGCTATGAGGGCTTTGATGCGGTCAACTTTCCTCTGCTTATCAGCCTCCTGTTCAGGGCTTAATGCCTCTTCTGGTTCTGACTCCACGTAGCGCTCAGGAATCAGCACTTTATCAGGAACAGAGAGCTGCAGAAACCCAAGGGAAAAAAGACTTAAAACAGGTCTGTACAGCGCATTTAAAGCAGCGTATGACGTTCGTCACCAATTTTTCATCAGTAAAACCTGAGTGATAGCCAAAGTATCATGAATCTGTTAGTTTTTCCATGATTACACACCTGAATCACTTCCCTCATAGTGAACAACTTCCAAGTGTACTCTATCATAAGCAGTCTGTTTGTTTACAAACCAAACTGATATGTCACTTGAGCCTTTTTGGAACTTTTGTTGCGAAGTGCATTGTAGGAATGGGAATTCCACGCAGCCGCAGTATGACTGCAGCAGGAACAAACACGGACTTCATTGCCTCTTGCTGTTACGGCTACATGTAATTCTGAAAAGGCCAAAGTGACGGTTTGGTTTCGATTTGGTATGTTTACAAACGGACTGTTTGTGATGACACTTCAGAATTGTTCACCAAGAGGGAAGTAATGTAGGTGTGTAATGACGGAAAGACTAGTGGATTCATGATACTTAGGCTATCATTCATTATGTCTACAATTCTACAATTTTATTTAGCAGACGCTTTTGTCCAAAGCGGCGTACAACACAAGCAAGAATTTAGACTTAAAGGAAAACCCTTAGTAAGCGCAAAAGTACTTCAGGTGTGATTGGTCACAGGTATTGCCATCTAGTGGCAGAAGAAGTACCAAGCCCCCCTCCCACCCAACCCCTTATTTATTTATTTTTTTTCATATGCTGCTTTAATGTAGATGAATCAAAATGTTTGTTACATGTTTTATTTGAAAACAATATGATGTTCAAGACATTAGTTGGTACAAGGAACTGTTTTAAACAAACTAAAGGCTCTAATCTACAACAGAGGCAACCATGAAAGATACTTATTGCCCCATTCTATTCAATGATGAAGTGCTTTCCAACTTTGGATTGAGATACATGTCTAAAGCTTTTATTGATTTCTTGAATTGTTGATCGTAAGTGTCAAAATAATTTGCCTGCTAAAGTTAAGCATCTTGGCCTTGATGAAGGTGCAGCTGCAGCGCCTTACCTCTCTGTCCACATTAAAGTGATCTGCCTGTGAGGCTTCTTTGAGTCGGGCAATCTCCTCAGCAGGAGTCTCCTGCTCCCTCACCACCTCCTGCTGCCTGAGTGAGGCCTCCAGCTCTTGAATGTCACTGCTAATCACCTCATCTCTGCGCCTCATTTGGGACTACACAAAAAATGTGTAAAAAAAAAAAAAAAAGAGAGAGAGAAACTGAATCACATGCCAGAATATGGGTCTTTGATTTGTGCTTGGTCAGAGTTATTTAAGTGCTGCCTCGGAGTATGAATACTGCTTGTAGAAGTCGTTCAATACCTGCACGCTGCGGAAATGATTTTCTTTAGTAAATGACGGGCTGCGAGAGGGCATGTTCTCCTGGCCGCTACCCAGGATACTGAGGCCTTTCTTCTTCTCCCTGAGGGTGCCCTGCTGGTGGCGGCGGATCCTCTCCAGCTGCTCCTCTACGCTCATCCGGGCCCGGCCACTGTCCGCTGCACACAGCTGCTGCTCCACAGCACTGCGTGGACGTTCCTGGTGGGCATAGGACACACATAAATACCACAGAAGGACACAGACGAACATACCAAACATTGATGGGATACTGTAGAAGTGCTGAATGATGTGAATGTCACAGTAGTAAAATGGTCAATGTGAAGGGCTGCTGTTTTTGTGCATAACGTGTGCAGGGGTCAGATTTTATGATGCAGCTTTTATCGTAAATACTAGGCTTTGTTGATAAGTTTAAAGTGGATGAAGCATATTAAAACACAAAACGTATTTAAACAAAGCTTACAATCATGACCACAATAATGACCGTGAAATGGCTTTTTAATGTTCACTCTCTTAGAACCAAAGTGAGTTGAAGCAACACACATGGAAACAACCTGACCAGCTGCTGTGCACCCACACACTCCTGCTAACACACATGGGTGCACTCAAAGGTCTTTTAATGCCACAGTAGTAGATGTTGATGATGTGAAATGAGCTGCAAAGAAGTTGTTCCCTCTCAGGTTTATGCCATGCTTGAGGGGCTAGCAGATCTGAATTCAGTCCAGAGCCCTAGGAGGGAGCTTCCACTATCCAGATTGTTCAAGAAGCTGAACTCTACAGGCACGTGACTCTATTACTAATGTAGACTATATGGTTTAAGTGGACCACAGCCTACAGGGAGGGCCATATATCCATGTGTGCAGCTAATGTTCCACTAAGTTCACGTAGATTCTTTTATATGTTCCCGTTTTTTCTAAGACAAACAAAATATAGACTGACTAAAAGCAGGACACACCCTACAGTGTGGTGCACTAATAACATGGTTAGCATGTTTAAGTTTTTAGCATTTGTGGATGGAAACTGTAAACCAAGGTTGGCATTTATTTTATTACAAACTGGCTTTAGGAGCATGAGTCACGCTCTGCCCATGTGATGAGCGGATTCTGACATATAGTGGTTTAAACCAGCACCTTAATAAACATAGCCAGCCAAATAAGACTGGAATAAAGTAAATTAAAGCTTATAGTAAATGTCAGTGCTTTTTAACATAAACTGTTCTAGTATTTGGAGAAAACAACAAAACAAGTTATCTTTTTTATATTTTAATGGTACAACTGTTGGTAGTATTGGGCAACATCTGGGGGTCTAAAAACTGAAAAGATCTTGTAGTGAGCAGTGAGGAACCACATCCAAGATCTTACCGTCCTGGGATCAAGCTTCTTTCCTTTCCTTAATGTAACGTATGAAGCTATGGAGGAAGACTCAGGCACTGGAGATTTGGTCCTGGGTGGCACGATGCCCACTGGGTAAGACATACCTAGAGGCACAAACAGAAATGTTTAAGGCATTTGTGAAGTTAAGTTCTTGTTATGTTCTTATCGTCACGTTGATATGACTCACCTGCAACTTTAAAGGGATATCAAATCTTACGTCAATTATACTCATGCACCATTAAAATATTTCCTGCAGCTTTTGCAGGTTGCACTTGGCTGCTGTCTCTTCTAGTGAAATGCCAATTGCTAGGTGGCCCAGGGGCACTAAGCCTGGCCTCTTGTCAAAATAAGGTCAACAGTGAAAAAAAGAAAAGGGAACTGGAAACTAAACTGAGCATAAATGATCACATAACTGCAGATTTAAATTTCAGTCCTTTAAAGTGAGGTTATGATTTATGGAGTTTAATTTTTTGCTATACCAATTCAGATACTATATTTTTTCAAGTGGAAATAACACTTCATTTAAAGCAGGGTATACACAAAGATAATCGGGCAGTTTTTGTCCCCATTTTCCCCCTTCCCAACCAAGGACGGCAAATACCAGATTATCTCATGTTGTATAAGATTATCATGTGGTCTGAGGTGTGTTAAGAGTGATAGTGTCCCAATAAACGGCTCCGAAATGGGTTGGGGTCAACAATCGTAACTATTTAACTTGTTCAATATTTACGACCAAAGATCTTTGCGTGGGGAACGCCAACGGCTCCCGAGTCATGACTCCACGAACTGTGATGTAGAATGGAATGTAGTGAGCTGACTTCCTTTTTTTTTAGTTTGGGATTCGTCCGTCAAAAATAGTCCCAAAGACACCATCATTCCCTCCCGTGGTAAGTCCTCTTCCATGTTGCGTTATGTTTGTTGCTATGGTTCTTCTTTTTCATTTTTGTTAGATCAGAATTGATCACAAGATTTCTGGCTCAAAGGACTAGATCAGGGATCACCAATCCTAGTCCTCAAGGGCCGGTATCCTGCATGTTTTAGATGTTTCCCTCTTCCAACACACCTGATTCAAATAATAAGCCTATCATCAAGCTCTGCAGAAGCCTGATAATGACCATCAGGTGTGCTGGAAGAGGGAAGTATCTAAAGCATGCAGGATATCGGCCCTCGAGGACTAGACAGTACGATCAAAATTGTTCAATGCCTGATTTTTGTTAATCTTAAGGTCTGGGGCCTGTAATTATTTTAACAGATCACATTATATAATTTCATGAAGCTACCAATTACTTTTTGTGAAATATGTTTTTTTTTTGTGTTTGACATATTGCCTAATATTTGGTTTCCTCCCTGGGACACTGCATGATTCTGAAACTCTATTATCATGATATGGATGTTATAGAAATATGTATTTTGTACCTTTATTCCCAGAATGTTCTTTATCAGATGGATGATCAGATCTATCTTCTCCATTGCTCTCATCCACCTCAGCTACAGTGGTAAGTTCTGGTTCACTCTTATACAGTCTGTAATCTGGGCCCTGCAAGTAAGGAAGAAAATTAATCAAACAAATACTGCAACTGGCATCTTTTTTCTCTCTAAACATACTTTAACAGGCAAGACACACCGAGCATATACCGACAGATGGATTTAGTTTTGGAAAAGAAACTTGTCACATCCCAATAATGATAAAAAAAAAAAAAAAGAAAGTAGGCAGCAGGCAGAAAGTCTGATATGGCTCAGTTTCCAGTCATGAACGTAACGCAACAACATCTCAGCCAACTTCTACAAGAGCTACTTCTCAACACACCAGAAGACACATAAAGAAAAGGACGACAAGGCAATTTAATCAACAGAAATATACAGGTGAGTTTTCATTCAACTATTTGTTTAAAAACAAAAGTTGATGGAAATAAGTAAAAATAAATACAAATAAAAATAACAAGCATGATCTGACTAAAACAATCCAAAAGACAACCTCAAAATGAAAATGACAGCAGTAACAGCGGGCAATGATACGTGACGACACATCTGAGGGCAGGGTCAACCATGAGGTCTAGGCTTACGCTGTGCGTGCCATTCCTGTGATTGGCCTTCCTGTCCTCCGGCCTGCGCACACCAGCATGAGAGGGCAGAGGGGGCACGGTGGGGGGGTTGGGCTCGTAGGACTGTGGTAGGGGTGGCCGTGGGGGTACCAAGTCCTCCTCCTGGGGATTATATAGGGTATGACAGGACAGGGAGGCAGGTGACACATTGTGCCACACACACACGCTACGGGCAACTGCCATCTGGTACTGAGTAGCTCTGGCCCACATTACAGACAAATCAGCTGATGAGCCAGAGTGAGCTCCACATGCTGGTACATGGTGACTGACATATCCACTCAGGCACCCTGGAGGTCTCGGGGGTGGTATTTTTACAACCAACAAACACTCAGCTACAGGGGGTCTGGATAAATGGAACTGTCACGATACAATTGAAGTCTATTTTCAAGGTCAGCTATTTTTTTCTAGTTCAAACTGCATAATGGTCCCACATTAAAAATTAAACAACACACTAGCCCTGTGTTATTGTCCTGTTGGCTTATGTTCTCACATTCTGTATCAACATATTTCCCACAGTAACCAAATTCAAAGATATTTCTGATTTCACTCAGTGTTTTAAGCTATTTTTTGGTAACAAATTCAATGGTTTCATAACCCCTTTGCTAAAAGGAAGGTTTAAATGTTACTTACAACTGTTTTATTATCAGGAAAGGGCTATATGTCACTAAAAATAATGTTGAAAACATCCATGATTCTGTTAAATCACCTCTATCACTTTTGCATTATTATTAAAAACTGAAAGAGCCCTTGTGGTGGATATTATTCCAGGGTTTCTGCAGGTATCAGCAAATCTTATTTAATGATTTTTAATGCTGCTTTAAACAATTTTAATCCCAATGTCCAACTGCAGATACAGTTTTATATATACAGTAGTTTTATATATACATAACGGTTTACCATCAACAGGCTTTAACCAGGTTCTGAATAGTTCTTCTTCAAAAACTTTTGCTAAAACTTCCATTTTCTCATTTTTCTGAAATTTGCTAATATTCCCTCCACTGCAGCACGTTGCATTCCGAACATTGGGTGTTGATGACTTTGTGCATCAGCCATAAACAATAGCCAATTAAAGGGTTCCGCCTGTCAATCATCACACTATACTTCGAATCAAAATGATTAAATGCTTACATAATCAAAATAAATCAGGAATAACAGTGCTTTTTTTTCATCAAGTGTATTTAATTTTTTAAATCCTTCTAGACATTGAATTTAATGTTTTTAATGGCATTTAAAGCCTTAATTTTCATAAAATTTATCTAATGACCTGCAGAGATGCTGTATACACTGTCTGGTAGACTATTTGTTTACTCCAAAATGTCAAAACAGTGAAAAACACAAAGCTATTTTCCATAAGGCTTGAACTCATTTCTACACATTAGATATTTGCCAGACAAACAGAGCAACATTTTCAATTTATGGTGACAAAAAACAAAGAAAAGCATCAAATCATCTGATTGTAGAAGGTGAACTAGTGGCATTTTTGCTTAATAAATGACTTGAAAGAAAAATCCATTATCACAATTGATTACTGAGGCGGTTGCTGCTTTCTTTTCAAATGAATGACAATGGGGAACTGTGAGCTGTATACTAATGTACATAAACTCATTTTCCTCTATGCTGACTGCCTGTTCATGTCTCACCTCAGTTTTGTGCTTGCTGAAGTTGTTCTTGGAGCCGTAGACACCCATAGCGTCACCGGCATTTCTTTGATCTTTGTGTTTTGTGAGCGCCTCCATCACATCTTGAATCCTCCACAGTTCCTTCTGAATGCGAACGTGCTGCTGGCTGGGTGGCTCCATCTGGGGGTGTACAGAAAAAGATCATCCACAATCACCTACATTTGTCCGATCCTGACAGAAACACAGATATCCTGGGCACAAACAACCACACAGGATGAAAGATGAAAATGATATGTAATAGTTGGATGTCAGATTGAGAATGATACTCAGTGCTGATATTGATAAATTCAAGCTACTGGGAAAGAGATGAAAGGAGGGTTATGGTGAAAAAGACAAGATTGCAGGAGATAGGAAGATCGAAATCAAGAGACACGTAATTATCACCCTCTTACGGAAGAAACTCTAGTCTATGTGTTAAGGACACTTAAGAAGAGGAAGTTGAGACTTCCTGCTGGCCTTGGTGACTTCTTTACTCTGATTTACACTGGCTATGACTCAGTCTCGACCAGAAACAAATGTTACAATGTTTCTCTCCAAGTCTCTCCCATCATGAAGGACACAGTAAAAGGCAGACTTAATTAAGACCTGCTCTATCAGTGCTACACTCATCAATCACTCACTATCTTGGTTTAATCTCTGTTACCTCCCTCCGTACTGCAGTTAAGGGCACTGAAGCGCAGAAATCTTATTTAAACAAAGTCGCCGAAGTGTCTGCAAAAGGGATGACTTGGTGTTCAAAGCACTCTGTTGTAGTTTAAGGTATTTTTGAAGCAATGAAGTATATAATGTTCCAACCAAATCTTACAATTAAGCCACAATAATGTTACACAACAGATTTAAACAGTATAGCAGGGGTGTCAAACTCATTTTAGTTAAGGGGCCACATTCAGCCCAATATGATCTGAAGTGGGCCAAACCAGTAAAACAATAACAGTGGAAAAAGTAAAATTACATTATGAAAATGTTAGATCTACAAAGTTTCCTTAAAAATGTAAATAATATGAATGATCTGAAATGTCTTCAGAAAAATAACTGCAATTTTTATGTGCTTATCATTTACACATGTTCATTACAACTGACAGATGCCTCAAAAACACACAAAACACTTAGTAACAGGTAGAATATTGTTAAAATTACACCTAGTTCCCTTAAGACATTTCAGGTTGTTCATGTTTTGTTCAGGTTATTTCCATTTTTTGGGAAAGGACAGTTCATAAATGTAAGCATTTTCACAGAAATTGACTTTTTTGGGGGTTTTTTTTGCAATAAAATAAAGAGGAAAATTTGTAGTTTTCATAATGTATAGGTTATTATGACAGTATTTTACTGATCTGACCCATTTGAGATCATACTGGTCTGTATGAAGCTCCTGAACTAAACTGATTCTTGAAGGGCTCATATTTTGCTAAACCCACTTATATTACTCTTTGCTATATTTACTTGTATATTTAGACCCTAACAGTTCATAAAATTTTAATTTGAACCCTGCAGGTGCTGCAAAGCTATCTTCATATTTATTTTGGCAAAAACTGAGTGGATTTTTACAACCCATTCTAATTCCTGCTTAATTTGTTACATCACAGCATTTGCACATATAAGGTCAAGACGTCTGATGAACATTTCTCCGAGTACGACATAATTTTTTGTCAGCAGCAGTGGTTGTAGTCCATACTGAAAATATGTTTAAACTTCAAGCCGATTATGTAAAACATTCAGTTGGTTGGATTAACAGACACAAGTGCGTGAATGGGACAGGGCATTTGCATTTAAAGGGCCAGTGTTCAAAACAACCTTTCTGGTGTCATTACTTGGAAACAGGGTTGAAGATGTGGAGTTTAATTAATGAAGAATTCAGACCCAAGCATAGCTTTTCCAGTTCATGTATACAACAGGGAAATGTTTTAAAATGCATATTTTTATTTTTTAAAAAAAGGAAACTATCACTCTTTTAATCACTCTTCAGTAAAATGTTTGCATTTCATAAATTCACCCCACAGACCCTTTGGTGGGCTAATTTTGGCCCACAGGCCGTATGTTTGACACCTGTGATGTATAGATTGGATCCTACTGATCCTACCTGAGGGCTTCCCAGTGTTTCCAGCTGCTCTAACAGGTTGTTCTTAGCTTGAGTTACATCTCCTTCCAATCTGTCATATTCCCTCCATGACCGCTCCAACTCCTAGTTTGGGAGAGACAGATTTTATGAACTATAATGTTATGAATAAAAGGAAAAAAACAGGAAAGAGCTCTCACTAAAGAAAGCACTAAAGAAAAGGAACCACATTGTCTGGAGTGTGTATGTGTGTGCTGCATGACTCACAGTGCTGACTCTGGACAGCTCTCTGCAGGTACTGAGTAGGCCGCTCTGCAGTAAGTCTCTCTGCTGGATGACACTCTGCAAGGCAGCAGGGTTATCAGAGCCCATCTCGATCTCCTGGCTGGCTGACAGTAGCGCTGTCTCCAGGGTGTGCTGTAGGAACACGCACCATTTCAAACACACAGCACGAGCAGGAACTTATCACTGCAACCTTAAAGATCTGCTGACTGCAGCAAGGCACATACAGCTGATAACAGAACCTTGACTTAGGTAAGCATCAAAACAGATTCCGACATTTCAGTTTGTTTTCTTTTCTTTGTCGTGTACGAGTAAATAAACTGAGCTCAGCTACTATTTAGTCTAACGAGAGTTTAAACAGAACTGGTTTGGATGACAGACTAAAAACTGGGGATGCCATATACTAAACAAATGTAAACAGTGTGTTCCTTTCAGTTTATTTTTCTACCTGGACCCATTTCTTTAGAAGCACTTTTTGTAAGGATGTAATGACAGATGTGCAATGTTTCTTCACCTTCTCTCTGTACAGCTGCTGCAGTTTGTCCTCCTGTGTCCTTACTACTTTGTCCTGCTCACACAATCTGCTAAGTTTTGCCTGAGGAAAAAACAATAGAGTTGTCACTGTGCCACTATGTGAATTTGACATGAGAATTATGCCATGCAAATGTAATTGTAACGCCGGACTTACATCAGTGTCCACCTCCTCTGGCATGCATGTATAGGCATGTTCTCTGTAGTCCTCTGCATTTAACTGTAAAGAGAGAAATAAAATCAGGATGCTGCAACTACACACACACATACATATACAAATCTGGAGATCTAATGCAGTGTCGTGATGAGGCTCTCACAGTGAGCCAGAATAGTCTTCCTTTAGTGGAGACTCATTTTTCACTGATTTCAACAAGCTAAGTTAGCAAAGCAGCAGTGGGATGGCACCCAGTCTAAACACCACCTCTTCTCTGGTGATTCTGGTGCCTTTTGTTTCATCACCCGCAGTCATTTCTCACTGTCATAACGCATTCTTCAAAATACAAGGGGAAGACATGTAAAAAAAATAATACTTATTAAAAATCTATGGTCAGCACAAAGCAATGCACATGCTCTGTAGCTAACTGGTTCAAGGTATTTCTTATATATCAAACTGGAGTATTACTAAAAAACAAACTCGCAACAACATCCTAAACAGTAAGTTTGATTCAGATGCAAACTGTTACTCTGATGCAGGTGTAATCTGAATACAAACAAAAGTAACTTCACTCTATTGTGTTTACCGTAGTCTTATAGATTAGTTGACAGCATAGCATATTTACAGTACTTATTTATTACAAAGAAAAAAAAATAGCTGTGCTACTTAAACAGGATAAATTATTTCAACTGCATTGGATCCCATTTTTCTAGATGATGCATTCCTCAATCCTAGCTTCACCATTCACTCACCAAATGTAAAACATGGTAGGATTCTTTAGGCCATTTGTTTTTGCTTGTAGTCACATTAGATTTAAAACAACATGATGACTGTAAGACTGTAATACTGACATGAACTGATTTACATTATAATACCCACACCCTCAATACAAATGGAAGAAGCATACACCTTCATCCTGTGGCTGGGGTTTCAGATTCTTTAGAGGGATAGTAAATGAAAAGAATTTTCTGAATTTTTGTGATCATGATGTAAAGCCCATTATCAGTGTGATTGATGAGACAAATTTCATTCTTTGGCACTGACACTAAGTCAGCTACTTTGGTTGAAGTGTCCTAAAATTGAGCTACAAATCCAACACTGCTCCTTAAACAAAAAAAAAAAGCATATTTTACCACTGAGAGTTACTATTTTCACTTTACAGTCATTATGCAATTTTGAATCTTAAGTGTTGGTATACAGAACCAAAAACAAAACAAAAAAAAAACAAAAAAAAAACAAAAAAAAAAAAAAATCACTGTCACCATATATTTTCAGACTTCACTGATACTGAGACTCCACATTCACACCTGCATTCACACATACTTTTCTTCACACCTTTGTCTTAGTTGAACCACACAGTACAGTTAAAGCAGGTGGGACCTGAGAACCACATGGCATTCAACACTGAACATGCAGACACTCCCACAGCTCAGGGAGGTTCACTGTGGTGTTGTGTTGTGTGGGGACTACAAGGAGGAAGACAGACTTTTGGCAGCTCAACAGGTGGGAATGCAGCTGTTGCTGTTCTGGTATGCCAATGAATAGGTGAAGGGTGAGGGTTGGTGGGGTTTGTATTAGGCGGCACTTTTACACCTTAAAATTGGTCACAAAAGTGGCAAAGGTAATGTCATAGCAGGACCTGTTTATCTTTTCCATCAGGAGAATGAAACACGGGAGTAAAGGCAAAGGCATGAAGACAGGGAAAAAATAAAAGAAAGTTTACCTATAAATTAGTGAAGTGGGATCACTAACCCCATTTTACATATGACGGTTCACAGCTAAGGCATGCTCATTGTTCAAATACTAAAATCAAACTTGAACTAAATAATGCAGCACTAGCTGACTCCAAATGAACTGTAAACAAAGTACTGAGTTGGTGTTGGCATTTGTTTTAGGATAGTAAAATATTCATGCATCCCTAAAGCTTTAAAAAAAACTTTGAGTTAAAGTACACCATAAAACAATTCCCTGCTGCCTCTAAATGGGGCAGCCCTCTATTCCACAGAAAAATAGCTCATAACAGGATAATAAACAGGACTATAAAGTGACAAGTCTGGCAACACAGAATTAAGTCAAACCAATTACAGTCACCCTGCCAAGTCCAGATGGCTCAGCTGATGTGAAGAAGCAAACCCTGCACAGGGTTATGACAAATCAGTCACTGACCTTAGCTGGTTGAGCCTCTAGACAAAACAGACAAAAACTAGAGGGCTTAGAGCTACAGTGTTTTCTAAACACGTTCTAAAGGAAACTGCATCTGGTCCCTGTACCCAAACAAACCCACGTGAGGAGGGGATTTAACAGTGAAGCAAACACATTATTACCTTCATAAGTCATGCCCAAACAAGCATGACTTTTCATAATACGAGGAGAACAGTAAAAAGCAATGAATGAGGAGGGAGACCAGTCTCAAGATGCCATGAGGACTTGGACACTGACGGAGGAGCATTGCAAAACAGACCAAAAAATAAGAAACAACAGCAATTGGTGAGAATGAGGCGGAGCAAAGCCTTTAGTTGGCCTTACTTGCTGGTAAAGTTGAGGCCTTGGGGCAGAGTTCTCAATCAAAGTGTGAGTCATGACGATTAAAGGCTCATTTTCCTTCATCTAGTCCAGTGTGGAGAGGAGTAATAGTAGCAAGTGTCAGTTTATGGCAGTGCCTCACTTCAGACACAACACCGAGAATGTTATTGCACCTTGCTTACTCTCCCTTGTGAAGCAAACATAAAAACATCCATACAGCAACAAGAAGCATAAAGAAGAGCTAATAAACAGGGTCAGAGAGACATCTGGGTGAAAAGCTTGGAAATGCTTACTTGTTACAGTGGAAATTTTTAAACCTTGATAAACTGTATGAAAATAAAGGAAATACATTTTTCATATCATACCTAGATACACATTGAGCCTCAATATGTTTGTCATGTTAAACTATGACAATATCTATGTTACAGATCTGGATTTGGCTCATTTTAGTACAAAACAACTCCATAATTGTTGAAAGCATAAATTAATACAACCCTTCAGTGTTTCGTCACAAAGTTATACAGTAATGTGTTATTAATAAGCACCAAATGCTGAATATCTCTCTATATGCACCATATTGCAGATGGAAGATTTAAAGCTAGCCATCATCTGCCAACTAAATAGGATAGAGTAATCTTAAGGTACTCAGTTAGCATAGCTGGCAGCTAATGAATGGATGGGCCAGTAGCAGGTGTTTCACATTAGCCCAGGGGATAAACCATGCTCATCAATGCAATGCAGTTGTCCCTATACAAATAAACATTAAAATCACTGATTAGCTAGGCAGTAACCACAAAGTCAGATCACCATAAAGGGGACAGTACTGGTTGAAATAAAAGCAAAGCATTACATGGGTTTCGATCATGACAGGAGGAGACAGGGCCATGCAACCATGCATTACCCCACCTGATTGTCCAAATACATGAGGTTCCTTTGAAGGTGATGAGAAAGTATGTCGTTCTACCATCAGCAGCGAAAGAAGAGGAAAAACAAGGCAACAGGAGAGTGAGACAATGGAGAGAAAGTCACATTCTCTCGCTCATATTCAGACACAAGCATGTCATGTACTGCACAGTTAACCAAGAAGGAAGGAAGGCAAGACCAGTCAAGGTGAAAAAAATAGGTCAGGTACAAGAAGTACTATTTAAAGTAACAAAAGGAGTGTACCACTGGATGCAAACGCTCCCTCTTATAGTAAAAACTGATGTATTATAAAGCCAAATCTCCCAAAGCCTTTCTCCACCTCAGGCCTGGTTAATCAGTTATAGTGAAATCTGTAGTCTGACATCTATTAAGAAGACTAAAAAAAAAAAAAAACCCTTCTGAATTAACAGTGATGTATGCCAGCAGTCTAAACCTCCTTAGCTGTTCTTTCGGGTCAAAGGCATTAAGTTGAACGTTTCATTTCCGGCAAACATCTGTCTGGACTCTTTAAGGAAATTAAATTAGTCAATCAGCTGCTCAGTCTGCTGAAATGGCCCAAATGTCATGATCTGATGAATTATTCGAAAAGGCTCTCTTTTTTTTTTTTTTTTTGTTTCCAGACAGATCAAACATTCATCACACTGATCACAAAGGAAATGAAAACACAACTTTAAGCCAAGCAGAGTCTTAAGTGAAGAAAATGCCAACTGCAGCACCTTTTGTCTTTAATCAGCCATGTGTGAAGCCCAAAAAATCCTCTGGATCAAGATGGATAATGTAAGTGGATAAATATGGCATACACACCACACGCTAACACACACGCCTGCAGAGGTCTCTCTGGGGGCCTGACCTTTGGGTTTTCGCCATCCATGTTTAGTTGCATAAGCTGTGCTACAGTGTGCTCCCGGATACTGTTTAGTTCTGCCTGCTGCCGCCGCAGCTTTATCAGCAGCAGAGTCAGTTCCTCAGGCTGCAAGGGAGGGAGGGACATACAGCCACAATGAAAGAAGGACACACCGCAGGGGGAGAGGAAAGGAGAGAACACACCAGGACAGGAGATTTAGAGGTAACAGGCGCCCATTAGGTGAACAGTTACAGTACTTTATCCACATGTTAACTTTTCATGCAACGCAGGCCAAATAACATTATCCAAGGTGCTGTCGCTGTTAGCAGCATGCAAATTCTACAAACTTCCAGAAGACAGAAAGATCATTTAGCATTTATTGTAGATTCCATTTCAAACATTCCTGGATCATCGAGGACATTGCACTCTATACAGCTCGAGCAGAAATTCCTGATCTGGCTTAGAGAGTTGTGAGTGACAGGGTTTTTAAGTCTCCACTGATGTGAAGCGAGTCTAAGGAGCTCCTGAAGTGAGCATACCCTAAATCCTACTTGGAACATAAATCTGAGTTCTGCCTAAATCTGTCTCCAAAGAATGTGTCACAATGTCTTTTTGGATGGAACTGAAGGATGGAAAGAGGAAGCAGGAGGAAAGTAGGTTGGTGGTGTAATGGAAATAACCTTGTCTTTTACAGAAGCCCCATTAAATAGAAATGAGTAAGTGTGTACAACCAAGGCGTGAAATTAAAAATACAGAGTTACGCATCACAGAAATCCAGTAGTATCTCAACTCAGGAGCACACCCAAGTCTGGGAAGAGTAAGATTTAAGGAATAATAGGCAAGGGATAAGAACTTACTGTTTTGCCTTGGAGGGACTGGGATGTGATGGTCTGGACTGGGATTCCTGCAGGCATTGACCTCCTGTCGGGTGGATAGGCATACTGCAACACACATACCAAATGAAATCAAAGGTATTTGTAGAATCAATGTCTTTTAAAAAACATCCTGAATTGATTCTCTAATAATTCTTCACTCATCCTTGAAAGTATTTGGTATTTATTTGGTTACAATGCACCTAGTTCTTGTATCTACTATGGAATTTTGTCTTTGCAGCTAAAGTATTTTTCTCAATTTATCTTTTACTAAATGAAAAGGCAGGAAAAAAAAAAAGAAAAAAAATCCACCCCAATTATCTCCTCTAACCAAAAGTGGCACCTTCAGAGTGCTTTTACTAAACCATCTGCACAAAACCTAAAAATATTTCACTGACACACCAGTGAGACAAAAAGGGAGTAAAAATTCTGCCAAATCACCACATGTACGAAACCAATGCGTTATGTTTGCATGAAAAATCACGGGAACAATTTACAGCTGCCGACTATAATATTTGCAGTAAGTGGGTAGTCAGTCAGTCGTCGCAGCTGTTGTAAACAGTGGTTTTAATAAACACTGTCATCAACATGTTGTGATACTCATTGTTAGAGGCAGAGGCGTTCTGATTCCGACTAGATACCACTCCAGACAATTCATCAGTTCATGTTTCTGTAGACACTGATTGACTTGTTTAGTTTTTATGTAAACCATCAGCCCACCTTGTTGAGTTGTGGCCTTTGCCGCCTGTCAATGCTCATGTCTCTTCTGTAGATGGGAGAAGACACCTCGGATCGGGCGCTGTTCATGTTGTAAGAGCGTAGCGGCGAGTAGCCACCGTACATGGACAAAGACCCATGGGATGGAGAGGGGGGAATGGAGTGGCTTGGTGCAGCGTGCTCTGACAGGTTGATCATCGTTTTGGGACTTGCCATATTGCTGTAGAGCCCCGGCTGTCTGCTATAGGCTTGTCTTTGCTGCCACTCATACAACTGCCACATGGTATCATCTCGCATCGAGCGGCGCTTGTCTGCAGAGGAGGGGCCCAGAGCCTGATCGTACAATGACGGTGACATGCTGCAGATGCTGTCCCGCTGTGCCATGCTATTCCTAGGCATACTGCGGTACCCGTCGCCATAATGAGGCATGTATGGCACCCGATGGCTTGGCATATTTCTAGGCAGCGTCTGGTATGACATGACACTGGGGAAAAGGAAGAAACATGAAGATTCAGATACATTTAGGAACTGATTTTGAGTGTCTCACAGACAAACAGTTTAAAAGTAAGGCAAAAGCAGCTACCCTTCATTAGAGAATTGAAGAAGCAGCCCATGAGAACTGAAAGCAGCTCAATAACACAAACTGGCTCTTTACTTTTTTCTGATGAAAAATGACCAAATACCTGTCTTCCCCTATCTATTTATCTGTCATTACATTTCTACAATCAGGAGGGGACTCAGTACATATTGCCTATACTTATCTATGGCATGAGGGATTGTCCTATAGCTCATGATTTAACTTATATTCTGATTAGACTGACCTGTCATTTTCTTTGATGAATGGGCTGTGTGTAGCAGATTTCAAGTGAACAGTCATTTAAAGAAATAAAAACTATGCCACAATATGAGATAGCAAGTCAGTCATACTCACAAATGTGATATGGAGCATAATACAGTCACTAACAATACTACACACAACAGTCCAATAAAATATGGCTGAGTATTTCTACTGTAAACTTCATGTCTTTTTCCATCCTCAGTTGTTGCACTGAGACGCAACATTCCCCACCAGGACAAATTAGACATGTCTACAGACAACAAAGCTCTAAAAAGCTTCACTTCCACAGAGGGTTCAAAGTCAGTGCAGCTGGTAATGGGAGGCTCAAGTGGTCTGAAGAACCACGGAGCTTTCAAAAGGAAGAAACTACATAGAAACGTGATGAAAAGCATTTACTGAAAAAGGCTTTAAGAGACAAGAGAAGGAGGAGAAAATGTTCAATCTCATCAAAGAAAACTTGATCTAAACTTGCTCATGGAGTGAGAAGAGGGAAAATGCTGAAACAAATATAGTAACATGCTGGGAAAAAACAGACAGATAAACAGATTCAAGGACAACCTGACTGATAGACAGTGATCGCAAGTTTAACCTCAGTCAGTTAAAAATAAGACTCACAGTGGAGTCGCGGACAGGCTAACTGCTCTGATAAGTTATTGTTTAGCCTTAATTCTACTTACTAGCACACTTGTAGATGTAATGTCAGCATACTTAAATCATGGCAGGACAAATCCTCTAGCTTTAACTCTACATAAGAAAGGACTAAGGAGCTTTAAAGATTTTGGGTCTGCAAATGTACTGTATGTGTGAATGTACACTAAAGGAGAACTCCTGCTGTCTCAAGATGCAGGTGAATCAGCATTTCTGCAAATATATTACATGGAATTTATTCTGTTCTCAGAGTAGTCATGGAGGCAAGGAAATACCTTAGACTTGATGCTGAGTTTCATATATAATGAGTGCTTTAACAACTCATAAATCCTGTGGTTATACTGATCTTTTCAAACCAACCTCCTGGTGTCATCGTCCTGGTTGCGTCCTCTTTGTGTACGAACCCACTGTTCCAGCTGCTGCATTGAGTTGGTCCTACTAAGACTGCGGTCTGGCTCATGCGTTGGACTTCTTTGAGAAGTAACACCAGTTGCATCAGTTGGACACGGCTCTCCACCTCCATTGATTTGAGGGTCAGAGTGAGACCCATCGACCTCTGTTGGAGTCCTCTTCGACACAATGTTAGATGTGACGGCTGCTGCCTGGGCTGGCTGCAGTTTGATACTGTTGATTTTAGTGAGTGGACGCTCACGCTCAGCCCCATCTTTCTGAAAGCCATAGCGCTCTGCATCTCGCTGCTTCTTCTCCTCCTCTGCTGTGGTGGTAGTGACTGGAGTAATGTGTTCTCTGTCTACCTCACGGTTCCGTTCATTGTTTTTAATTTCAGGCTGTGTTAGAGGCGGCCTGTGGTTGGCCACATGGTTGATCTCTTGTGGTCCACACTGTTCCACTTTTAGCCTGTCCAGCCTAATAAAGACAGAGAGAATTATTAAATATAATGGGGGAAAAAAAACATCAAAGAACTTATTTAAGACAATTAAGACACTAGCTCAGCAATAGCACAGTAGCTAAAGATAGACAGAAATACAACTGGGAGCAGATGCAAATACAGCAGGTCAGTGTTTGCAGACATACCACAACTTACCCATCAAATTTCATATCAATGCACACTGGTCACACATGCAATGCATATTGGTATTATTTTGAACCGGTATTATTTCAATAGTTAGAAAACAGCACAAAGAAAAACACATCGACTTCAGAATGAAGCATAATGACATACAAAAACATGCATGTCACAGAGTAGAAGAGAAATCCCTTTCCTTTCAAGTCTTGTAAAAACAGTGACAAGCCTGGAAAGACATCAATGAAAACAACACCCTGCCTCTCTGAGCACAGAGGATAATAAGTACATGATATCAGATTAGCACCTGAGATACTCACTTGTGTCTTTGATCACATTTAAAAGGTCAGACATATATCACATTCAGATTAAGTACATCTAATGGACTACCTGTGACCTGTACTAATGGGAGCAGCTTTGAAACCAAAAAAGGTGGAAAAAAAACAAGTGAAGGTGCACAGCATTTCTTCCAGCTGTCAGAGGAAACCAGGCATGTAAAACGAAATCAGATACTGCCAATAAAACAGTGCCTTTACTTGGGCACGTCTCAAAGGTGGTGCTCAGACCCCAGGAATCCATTTGCAGTTCCCTTTTGCCTCCTCTAGAAGACCTATGTACAGCTCTGTGGTCCTCAGGGAGGTCTCTGGAGGTAATAGACACCACGACTCCTTGGCCTTAGACAGACTCAAGGTCAAAACTTCAAAGATCAGCAAATTCCCTTTAGCAGTAAGGCTGAACTGGGTTAGCAATAAGAGGGCAGTGGGAAAGGCATTCCTTCACAGTTTCCACTTGTATCCTTTTAAATAGCCACACTAGTCACATAATGTCTTTTCCAGCTTTTTGTGACTTCAAATGCCAAATGGAGTATTCTTCTAGCCCCTATGAAAGTTGTATGTACAAAAGCTGTATAAGCATTTAGTCTAAGAAAGACTGTAAAAACAAACACCAAAAGGAAAAGGCCCTTCACAGATTAGGTTTGTGTCTACTGTTAAAAACCTAAGAATGAAAAAGATTTGGTACAAAGTGACTTTGTGCATCAGTTACAAAACACCAAATACTGTACTTTAAAATTATGGGCTTTGGTTTAGATAGAGATAGACATCATAAAGGTATTATACTAGACTGTCTGATTGAAGCACTCCACTGTCCTATTTAACAGCCGTGTTCAGTGGATTTCAGGCACTGCTGCTCTGTGTAATTACAAAGCACTTTACCATTACGCCTCTGCTCGCCCATGTAAAAAGAGGGCATTAGACAGGCGGGCTGCCAAATGACAGACATTTAACACAGTTTTAAAAAGGAAGTAAAAACCTTTGCTGATGAGTCAGTGATCCTGATCACAGCTGTGCCCAGTATCTCCTCAACCATGTGAACCACCCTTACATTGCATTTACAGTATACAGTCAATGCAGACCACTTTCTTGTAAGTATGGTACTCCTTAATAGAAGTCAACACTAAAGATAATGAAATAAAATATAAAATTCAGAAATACCGGGTGAAATTCAGATGCTCAGATATTACTAAACACATAACGCTTACCAGAGGGATTTTAAGCTTAAAAATATAAATGCAATTTAAAAAAAAATAAAACAGATAAGATAGAGAAAACGACCAGTAAACACAAGTCCATTAGTGCTTGTGTGAAGAACCAAGAATCATTTGCATCTCAAATGCCTTTTCCACTTTTCAAACTTACACAAGCTGCTGAAACTGCAGTCAAATTAAACTAAAATACAGGCCCTTTTGATATTTGCACTGCTCCTACAAACCTTTTGACTGGTTCCGAATGCACAAGTGCTGCATCTGTCATCACTTTCATCCAAGATTCCATCTCTTTGGCTGTATCTGTGCAAAAGTAGTATGTCCTCATGTTGGGATGTGTTGCCTGTTATGACATTGGACAGGATCAGGGAAAGGCCGATGATACAAAGAGAAGGTAACCTGAAAGAGAGCAGAAAAAGCATTGAATCAACATTGTTTTTTTTTTTTGTTTTTTTTAACCCTGGTTAAAAGCTAGACCTGCTTGCTAACATTTCTGTAAAAGAGAGATGTTAAGTTTTTAACATAACAATACTATATTTCTAGAATAATAAAATATGTTGCAGTTGTAGTGGAATATGTTGTAGTGGAATTCTGCTGATCGTATAATGACAAAAAAAAGTCACGCTATGTGCAGAACATGTAATGACAGTAACATGGCTGTCTGACTTACCATGGAGTATACGACAAACACATTGTTCCATAGCTGCTCTGTTTCCTCGCAGTGAACAAACGGACATATTGTTAAAGGCAGACACAGAAAGAGAAAAACAAAACGTTTAGTGAACAAACTCATATCCTGTTTACTAATGCCTAAAAAACAAAAAGCAATGTCATTACCAAGAATAACCCAAAGAAGTAAGGAACTTTTAATGACGTGACCATTTTGGCCACAAAAAACAAGGAAGAGGAAAAGTTCAGAATGAAAAATATGCAGTTAAGAAGTCATCCAATCCTGAGTGAATCACTGTAAACTGAAAAGGTCATGCCCTGCTCTTGTGTTCCTCCTTTTATTTCAACTCAGTCTTAACTTGTGTCTAAGTTGGAAAAGAAGTGGGCTGTGTGGTTGGAGAGACCTTGAGCAGACTCCTGGGCGTCTGTGTTTGGCTGTGTTTGGCAGGACAGCATTATGTCTCTGAGTTTATGAAGTAGCCACAGTTAAATACTGTACACAGTGCTGGGGTCCCGTTAAATATCCCTGTAGATGTTTTCTTTGGAGTTTCCAAGTCAGCTGAGAGTACTGCAGTTCTCTAGTACAACAACACTGGCATAAGCAAACATAAACACTGCAACTGTTCACCACTGATTCCTCCAACTTCTTTCTTTGACACAAAACTGTCTGAGCAGTTGTAGGTTGTAAAACAGATTAAAATCGGGGATAAGTAATTTGGTTAGTTTTGGTGTTCTCCATCTGATTTTAGGTTAAGCTGGTGTAGGATCAGTCCAAAATGGCTTGGATGCTGCACCTAAGCCTTATAATTGTAGAGGAAACCCTATGTTTTATTATTTGACTTTTAATTCTAATGCTCTACATTTACTTTGGAGACTAACTAAGTTTGACAGGAATGAAAACATACACTAACCTTGAAGGCATACTTCCTGTTGACATGATCATCCACAGACAGCATTGATATATGAAAGCTTGGTAGGAGGATGCTGCCAAGTATACCCTCCTCTTTTTCATCTGTAAAAAAAAAAAAAAAAAAACTTGACTTACGGGTTATTTGGTAGTCACTGGTGCTGGTGTAACACTTTGATGTTAATTTGAAAACACAAAAATTGCCAGAGACAAAATAAGCAGATTGTGAGATAAAAACTGGAAGGACTTGTGTGTTGGTCAAATGAGCAGAGGGCACAGAGTCCAATCAGTGGAAAAGATGAGCATTGATTCAATGTCCTTTGCAGCTAGGCTGCTCTAATCCTCATTAAGTTAGCAGACAGGACTCCACATTGACAATGGAGCACTCTCCACAGGGGGGATTAGATTGAGTCCAGAGTTTTAAGCAGAGAATTGCTTAACCTCCCAATTTGATACAAGCAATCTGCATCGCTCGCTCAAAACAAGGCAGGAAAACAAAATATTTCAGGGTAGTGGCTGCTGAGGTCCCATATGTGCATTGTTTTCTTTGCGTGTTTTGTATGGTCATTGTCTGTGTATATTTGTTGACTGGGCTGTTGTGCAAGAGACCACTCTTTGCACAGCCTAGCAGTGCATGGGATGACTATGAATGGATCATAATTTACATTTAAGGCAGAGTTGCAGCTTTAAATAGTTCATTCAATAGCTTAAAGATTGATGAATTAATTGACTGACTGGTGAACAAGATGGATGACGAAGTGCCTGCATCAGCACAGCTGCAGTGTGCGAGCACCACATTTATTTATTCATTAAGTCTCTGTGTCCCTGAATCTCTTTCTAACAAATATACAAACAGATGGTTTTGTACACAATGCAGAAAATAACGTAATATTTAGGGAAATTTGCACTACCGGTCAATAAGTACAACACTTAACAGTTGTTCATTTGATGGGCAGGAGAGTTCATGACCTCTCTGCTTACTCTCTGCTGATGGATACAATTTCTCAGCATGTCCATCTGGATAAAGCCTTTGGGTCTGCTGCTGTCTGTGGCTTTTGTCAGCCAGTGGGCGGAAAGAAGGCGACATGGCTGGCAGACACCAGAAATAACACAGACAATATGTCATCCTGATCAGCAGGAATGATGATTGTAAGCGCATAAAGTGAGGACATGGATATCTTGCTTTTGCCAAGCAAGAGTTAGGGTTTCTCTGAAGCTGGTGCCTAACAGTAAACATAGTCAACTGTTACTGGATGGTCTCACTACAACACAATAAAAATTCTCTTTTTTCACAGGGAAGCTCCTCCTGACATAGCTGTGTCAATATTTGATATGAATGTTAGTGCTGCATGAGAGTTGCTGAAATGCAGTCAGTAAGAGTCCATTCAATAAACAACTTATACAAATGATATCAAACACTTGTGAATCTGTTCCTACTGGGCAATACCAAGTAGGGAGGTTCATACGGATAGCAGGACTTGAATTATTTAATGGGAACAATTTAAAGTGGGCTGGAGTTTTCACATGAAGGCCAATATAAAAGAACATGTGGTAAAAGAATGTTAAATAAATCTGAAAATCAACCACAAACCTCCAAGTTCCAATTTCCATAGAAATGGTAAGTTGGCAGAAGTGCATATGTGTAACATATGTGTGTATATGTGTAAATGCCACACATAATTAGAGACTGATCACTGTGATTATAAAATGTGGAATTACCATAGAATCTGAAAAAAATAAGATATATTTTGGTTAATGTAGCTGAATCCAAGGATTGTATATAAAGAAAATCCATGTAAAATTTCAGGAACAAACACTAGTGTTAGATCCTATTTCCTGCTTTGCTTTTTCCTTCAACAAAGTGGCTGCACCCAATTCTTTTTAAAGTCTTGTTTAAACCCTGGTTTTTCAGGCTTAGGGTTGGTTTGGGTAAAAATAAATCTCTGTTATGTGGTGAATCAGATCACAGGAAAGCCATTTCAATTAATATGCCGTCAGTTGGTCACGAGGGCACTTCTTACCACTGGAACTTGGATCCAGATTCATCACAAGTGCAAAGAGTGTGGTTCTTTGAAGAGTTAATCAAAATTCACTGTTGCTGGTATGAGTGTAACAGAGGAAACACATTGTTAGGTGAGAGGATGCGACTTACCTCTGTAGTAGAAGAGGCACAGATCAGACAGCACAAACCACCTCTTCTTCCATAGCTTCATCCCTGTACTGTCCTAAAATGACAGAAAAGAAAGGATTTTAAAAACCTAAAACTAGGAGAAAGTGAAATTACAAAGATGGAAACTCCGAACTAGAATTGATTGTAGTACAACATTATTCCAATGAATACGTTGCATGCACTATCCCTGTCCTAAGACAGAAAGGATAACTTGGTTGGCCCTGCAATCAAATGAACAGCTTTCACCTTTAAAGTGAATTTTTGGCATGATATTACACTTGTGTTTAAGATGATTTACCAAAATGCAGTGATCAACGGCGTTTTCACGCTGCAGCTTAAGAACGACAAGGGATGAGGAACAGGGTATTAACTTCCTACTACGCTTTATTGGAAAACTTGAGTCCCTAATCGTGGATTCATCTTGACAAAAGTAGAGGAGGAACCTCCACAGCTCTGTCATTATGGTTGAACAGCATGTGGGCGGCAGTTTACTTTAAATGGAAATCCACTACCATAGACCAGCATGTTTAACACATTAGTATTAAAACAATTCACAATACCAGATGCTGTTCACTAAGTTCATCTTGGAGCCATTCCTAGAATGTTACAAGAATGTGTAAATGTCTTACAACTATTAATTTATCACCTTCCACCTTTTCAAATAAGGCCTTAACTACTCATTTTACTCATTTTGTGCTCATAAATAAACTTTATCAAAAGTTCTGTCAAATCTCACCCTGTTTGGGCGGTAAGAGAAAAATGAAGCTTTCACTATCACATCAATCACTGTGGCACTTTGTTCTCCCAGTGGATCAACTGAAGGGCTACAGATTTTCCTCAGCCAAGGACTTCAATAGGTTCCAGGTTTCAATGAGGCAGGGAAATAAAAGTGCAAATCCAGCTTTTATTCAGGGTAGCAGATTTGTGAGTCTTTTACTTGATCTACGTCACCCTGATTGAGGTCCCTAAAGAAATAGCAGCTGGCAGCCTTACCAAAGGAAGCCATCATGTGTCCACAAAACTGTGCCGGGAGGCTGAAATCAAAACTAAATGAGGCTCCCTCTTAGGAAGCATGAGAGAGTCCTGTCTGGCCAAGAGCTGCCTCAAGCAGCCCCTTTTCACCCGGCTGTAAGTAGCCAGGGAGCGCTGACGAGGGATTGGTATTTAAACACTATTTATGCTGGCAGACAAGCTGAAAGGAAGCACTGGACAAAGAAAATTCAATCTAAGCTCCTGTAAGACATCAAAAAGCTTTCTTTGTCCTCATCTTAAGTCTTGTATTCCTACTATAACAGGAAGAGGGAAAATATTAACCTCGTTTCTATTTAAAAAGAAGAGATGCTGGATAAAGTTACATTTTGGATTCATGAGATAACTTATTGTATCAGGTAGCCCATTTTCAAACAAAATATCACACAGTATCGAAACTAATTTGCTTAAAGGGGTCATATTTTGCCAAACCCACTTTTATTAGTCTTTGGTTCATTCATTTGTGTATTTGGACCCTAATAGTTCATAAAGTTTGAATTTGAACCATCCAGGTGCTGCAAAACTGTCTTTATATTCATTTCGGCAAAAATCGAGTGGGTTTCTACAACCTGTTTTAATTCCTTCTTAATTTGCTGTGTCTATACAGTAACTAGCTACGTCACGACATTTGCACAAATAAAGGCAAGACTTCCAACGAACATTTCTCCGAGTACGCCATAATTGTTTATCAGTAGCAGTGGTTGTAGTAAAAACTGAAAATATGTCCAAACTTCAAGCCAGTTACCTAAAATATTCAGCTGTTGGTTGTATTAACAAACACAAGTGGCTGAACAGAAGCAGAGTTTAAGGCAGGAATCAGAGTTTTGTGAGTGCAGGAAAAAAAAAGGGTGTACAGGTGTTTTCCTGCTGGCTGACCAGCGGGGGTGTGGGGGTTGTAAACCAAATGCCACATCAATTGACCAATCACATCGCATGTTTCTTGGCAAAATGTCGAAATGGAAGTCAGTTGTTATGTACTTGAGATGATCTTTTGCTGTATTTTAGCAAAAAAAGAGATGGATTTAGCCAACATTAGGAACTGACAAGTGAATCACAATTATGTAGATATTTAGCATGACATTGGCCAAGGTGTGCACTGTTTTTTTGGTCGTGTTTTTCAAAAATTGGCCGTGCAAATTGCGGCTGCATAGCTCGCTACCTAAAACTATGAACAGAACAGAGCAGCACAGTCAACCGTCTGGAGGGGGTGGGGTGTGAAGTGGCTCATTTGAATTTAAAGGGGAACTATGATGCAACTTTTCGGCCCTTTGTATTTGATTTCTTGCCCTTCCAGAATAGTAACACACGATTAGCGGCACTAAAAACTTTGTAGAAGTGTGTCTATCGATGTTTCGTTTACTCGTAGTTCTTGCATCCGGCCAAAGCCTCGGTTTTACTTCACTCCACCCCCTGCATTGTTGGTGCACACCCCCACCCAACCCACAACACTACGATTGGTCACTGTATGTGACCAATCACAGCTGAGCTCTACCTCCTCAATTTACACTGTCACCAGGAATGACTATGCCGCATTACCTAAGAAAAAATTAAAAACTGTTTGAAAATGACACATTCGCAAATACAACCTTATGTGTTAGATCCTGAATCCGATCCAGAGGCACAGACGGGACAAGCTGAACTTGTTGAACGACAGAGGCTACATCAAGACGTCTCTGAATGGTAAGTAACTGTTAGCCGTAGCTATGTTGTCATTACTCGCTAACCTGTGTGGTCCATTTCTTCCTGCTGCTTGCCTATTTGGGAAAGCAGAATAAAAAACGCTTTCCCTCACACCTGAAGACGCACTTTCTTGGAGCCATTTTCAACAATAAAACTTCCGGGTCAGTGCGAGGGAGGGCGAAACCAGTCTGAGAGTAGGTGTGAGCATGGCCATGTTAGGAAAGTCCGCCGCGAAGTGACGTCACTTAGTGAACAAGTTTGTGAACAGAGTGATTTTAGACATGCCAAGTAACTTCTACGGCTCCTGCCCAAACGCATGAACGTCATTTTTTGACAATTTCTTATCAACTGACACTAATATTCAACATTGCAACAGTATTAAGAGCTCAAAAAAGTGGAAAAGCATCATAGGTCTCCTTTAAAGGGCCAGTACTCAAAACCTTTCTGGTGTCATTACTCATAAACACGGTTTAAGATGGACCTGTGGAGTTGAATTAATGAAGAATTCGGACCCAAGCAGAGCATTTTAAGTTTATGTAGGGCTCAGGGAAATACTTTAAAATGCATAATTCCATTTTAAAAAAGCAAACTATCACTTCTTCAAATTAATGTGTTGAAAATGAAATAAAAAGTAATACAACATATCATCAATATTGCTCACCTGTTTATAAAGCCAGTTTCTTTTAATAACTGGGGCACTTGGATTTCTCCTGATAGAGTTGGATCTCTTCCCAAAATTATGAATTTTCTTTGATGGTCTTGAGGGCTGGGAATACAGTTTGAATAATTGGTCATTCATGAAACCTTTTTTTAGCATTATATCTAATCGTGTCAGCAACCTATACACATCCACTCTCTCTTTATGTCTATCACTCACCCTTCCTGCAGGGCTGCTGGGATTGGCGGCATAGTCTGTGGCGCCTGTGTAGTTAGAGGCTTCACTCATGGTGCTTACTGGCCGTTCCTTCTTCTCATTCGCTGGCACTTTGGAGGCAGATCTAAACAAAAGACAGAAAGTATGCCAAGAGCACATAGGTAAGTCATCAGTCAGTGATACAGACAAGCAATTTATGTTTTATGACTGGGATAAATGAAACAGAAAGGGAGGAATCAGCCTTTATTTTCTCATCGTCCTCTCAAGTTCAAATTCACTGCTATAATGAGATCTCAACATGGACCAATGAATCAAGCCAATTACTCCCACCATGTCACTGCAGATACATTTCCAATACTTTCGCAGCTTTAAATGGTCTGCAGTCCTCTTGACATATTGCAATGCATCAGTTGCTGCGAATCAGTGAATCAGGTCAGAATATATATATATATATATATATATATGACAATACGACAAAAGCTGTTTAGAGCAAAAAGGTAGCAAACTAAGTTCTAAGAATTTCCACAGGATAGTATGGATCTTGGTTGTTTTTGGTCCACAAAGATGTCCTATATTCTTTAGGAGGGAACAATGTTGTGGTCTTGAGGGAACAAGAAAGGAAAACCACAGTACAGCAGAAATACTGCAGCAGTGAACAAAGTGTAATTTCAAAGATATGCTGATATACAGGTCAGTGAAAAAGGGCCAATATCGCCAACCCTGCACTGCAAAGCCCTGAATCTAACCTCATTTGCCAGGACTGGTCCGACATTTAGAGTATGCAAAATACATCCTGCAGTCCTGAAACAGTCGTTTAATTGGAGCTAAACTACTAAGGCACTGATTGTTTATACCTTTTCTTAAACATCACCTTCTTTCTTTTTCTGCAACTGGAGTCTAAAGCAGACTCTTCAACACTGTGGTATAAACATTTTTTTTAAGTTTAACATGATCAAATCATGTTGCCATGGTAACTCTGCCCTGCTGAACCACCGCATGGCCCTTCATCGCTGCTTGAAGCTATGGTATATTATTCACTAACTCCATTCCACTCATTCATCCATCACCTTCACATACTTCTTAGTCTATCTACCCGTGTACATTAATATTTCAATACACATCTGATCCGAGGGTCAGAGGACAGAGGTCGTAAACTGGACAGACTCTTGAGACATTACATGTGACTTGTGATAATGAACTACATGAAAAAAAAAATCACTTGACTTGTTGACACTGAAAAAACCCCCCTCAGAAACAGTTGAAAGACAGTTCAGACTCCATGCTGTTATTCTCAGAATGCACAAACACAGAAACAGATCACAAGGAATAATACCAGCGTGGCTCAGAACAGCAGGCAACACTCACAGGACATTCATTTTCGTGCAGAACAGTGACAGGTGCAATACTCGCTGCAGACTCTTCAAAACAAACAATGTCAATGACAGACTGACTTTTGTCTTACCTGTATTTATATGAAGGGTTACATAGTTTCTTACAGGCTAAGGCATAATAACAGGCTGTTAGGTGTGTTATATGATTTCACAGCTCTAGAGATACAGTCTATATTAGAAAGAGTATTTTTTTCTTCAAACTACATTTCTCTGATTTTCTGAGGTGGCTGAAGACAAATGCTTTGACATGTGGATACACCATCAACATAACCAGAGGGTGTCCATCTTCAAAGTCCAACATACTCTATAGTTACTGTACCCAGTGTTCAGTTCAAATGTCTAAAAAAGCTGAATACACAGGGTAGTTGCTGATACTTGCCTTCTTCTCTGTCTAATGGCTCGACTCCAGATAATGAGCTCCAGCACTTTGAGTGACAGCCTAAATCCTATGTGAACCATAATCAATGATGAACTGCCTTCAAAACACAAGGGTTTGGAGCAGTGGAGGGGTATTTTATGCTCTGTTTAGCCAAAAGACCATTTCCAGGCTGTGAACTGTAATCCAGCTGATAATTAGTTTGAGTCTAATAATCAATATGTATGCAGTTGAATCGAAAGGTAATCGTTAAATCGTTAAAGCTGCTGATTAAGAAAAATAGCAGGCTCTACTGCAGAAAATAAAGAGAGTAATAGGCTACTAAGGGGCTGGATACTGAGATATAGTCTATAGGGTTAAGAATTAATGTTGCACTACCAATTGTAGAAGCTAAAAACGAAATAAATCCAGTTATGACAATTGGGATCTTAAGCTATTCCTGAAACTTTATCCCCCACTTGGGCTTCCCCAGTATTTATTTCTCAGCCACAAAGTAAATACAATGTAGACGTGCAATAACGGTCACATGGTTCCCAATTACATCCCATACTCTGATGTTAGACTCATGGTCTGTGCTGGTTGAGTGTCTGTCTGCTTAAAATTACTATTTTCTTGTCTTTGTAAGTGCTTGTCACCTGACGTTAAGCCACAGTGGATGTCACAGTTACATAAGAAGATAGAAATAGTTGCAGTGAAAACCAACACTCACTAGCACTTATATTTGCATTTACCACTGGCTATGTGATATTTTAGGTCCAAATTACGCTATTACATTGAACTATAAAGCAGGAAAAGCAGTCTAAGCCATATATGATAAGTCTGTCCAAAAACTACAGGGTAAGTTGACAAGCATTCATGTCTTGTGAAGCAATGCCCTTCAACACACCGTACACAATTCATGTTAAGTATTTAAGAGGCCACAAAAGCCCAAGTGCCATAAATAAAAATATCATCATCTGACCATGTCAATTCCTTATGCACGGTCGTGAATATTTATAGCCACTGCAACCACATGCACCAAATGTGTGAACAAACACCAAATGTGCATGTCTACTCAAAATGACAACAAACACATTCCCTCTCATAACAATGGCTAAAATAGGATGTTGGCTGACCTAATGTAACCTATGTGCAAGTGCTAAATCACAGCATGTTATGTGTAAATCTTATGAGTGCTGTCATACATATTCAAAGAAGAAATGCTGTTCTCTCAGTTTCAACCAATTTACTTTAGATTATACAACCATTACGACAATTTTAGTACTATCTGAAATGTGCAGGATGCCCCGAGAAGTGCAGAAGTCAATGAAACAAATGCATCAATTTTACGTGTGAATAATAGCCTGTATATATTAAAGTGTCACATCACTGCCAGGTCCTGTGTTGATTTTATGTGTGTGGATTTTCGCGTGCAAAAATAGTGAGAAGGGATTACACTGCCACTGAAGCTTGGCGCTCTAAGCTCACTGCAGGGAAACACTGAACTGAGTGGCTGAGGGTGCACTTTAAAGTGGCCACACAGCACTTCTAATGAAATATGAGTGCGTTAAAACACTTTTGTTTGGTGGCGAACCTGACCTTTATCTTTTTCACGAACAAAAGACCAAAAGACAAGGCAACACAGATCTGGATACTGGTGTTTGACATTATCACTGCCTGAAAGACAAACCAAGCACAGAGCTGAAGATGCATTCAAACTAACTTTAAAAAATATTTCTTGAAGTGCAGCACTTTCACTAAGTATTACTGAAGACTCAATAAGATGTCATAAAAATGCCACTAAAACGCTTACAATTGCCAGTGTTTCATATGTTTAAATCAGCATCTGTCATAAGATTACACTGTACATATAATAATTAAATTATTTGTGTACTTCATTTTGACATGTTTTCAGTTTTATGTGAAGAATATAAACATGTAAAATTATTCTAACATTAGACACTTGTCCATTGACCCTCAAATATCACAAATATAAATTGTGCATAAAAGTTTACCTAATGGAAAAACAATAATTTTGCCAACACTCTCATTTTTCTATTCAACATTTTTGAACTGACAAGAGGTGGTTTTTCAGGTGTTGCAAAATTCCTATATTATGCAAAACTGCAATGGAAAGATTTCTTTTTTTTTTCTGCAAATAGAGTCACATGAATAAAAAAAAACAAAAACAAACAAATGTGGACGAACGTTACAACAAGTGAAGAAGAAGAGTTTTAAAAGAAACATAGTGCAGTTTGTGTGGACACACCCAGAAACTGAATCATGTTTTTAATTTTTTACGCAAGAGAGGAGTAATATATAATAATAATGAATATATCTGTAAATCAACACCATATTTACATTTGTCGCCAGGTTTATGGAATGACTTCTCATATCATCTCATTATGATAAATAAACAAATCATCACATTTGCAATTTAATGAAAAACTGACATTATGCACTTCTGTTTTTTCAACATTTAGTAAATATCAATAAAGTTTTTCACAGACGCCCAATGGAAAATCGACTATTAATTATTTTGTTATACCATCTAGCCCTAGAGAAATAAAAGGTTTGAATAGAGATTCCTACCTGTGCCTGTACATCCATTAAGTAAAGTGTGTTCAGTTTTTGACCTAGTTTTATCCACTGAACAAACTGCCAGGATGTTAAAGATTTATCTACAGCTTGACCTCATGTGAAGGCCAAGTAACTCATGACCTCTAGTTAGCAGGTTTCAAAGAACACAACAAACGGTTAAGACACTAAAGTGCACCTTACAAAACTTTAAAATACAAATGCATAACAGGTCATCAGGCAAAACCAACCACCATTCAAAACACCCAGCGTGTTGTTAGTGTGCAACAACAACAATAACTAACAGACAGTTTAAGTGTTTCACATGACAACAAATGTGAAGAACACATTTGCACCTAACAGTGTAGTATTACCTTTTTAATGCAGAGTGAAACAATTTCCCACAATTTATGCTACAAAAACAGAGGAAAGACAAATCGTTTGAGATTTTTTAAAAAAAAATAGATGTTTTGAAAATGAAGGACTTTTAAATATTAGTAATGAACAAATTTTAGTTTTGCAGTACACTGTAAACCCGGATAAGTTGAGTCTACTTAAAAAACTTTAGGAAACCGGTTGCCTTAAAAAAATTAAGTAATGCTTGATGAGAACTTAAGTTAATTTAACTTACAAAAATGTGTGGATTGCACTGATAATTTAAGTTAAATTAACTTAAGTTCTCATCAAGCATTACTTAATATTTTTAAGGCAACTGGTTTCCTAAAATTTTTTAAGTAGACTCAACTTATCCGGGTTTACAGTGTACTTACAGAAAACTCTTCTTGTAACCACTGAGGACACCAAAATTGATTAAGGGTGATATGAAGATTTTTGTATCATTACAACAACTCAATGAGTGCAAACAGGTTTGTGATTAATCTGCCTCCAGGTTTGACTAATGGTGTCATA
>JAQQZY010000024.1:18732006-18760615 GCA_030068375.1 Ostorhinchus rueppellii | reverse complement strand
AAGGTCAGAGACAGCAAGGAAAGGACAGAGCAGACTTAAAGAAACACCAACCCATTTACCAGAGGACAGAAACCCAGCACCAAGAGACATATATGACAAGTTTTATGGTGTTCACTGATTTGAAGCTAATTGTTTAAATGCATATGAATGAAACAAAGACATTAAAATGCCACTACTTTCTTTTGTATGAATCCACAGAATTGATCAAACAGCTGCAACGTATTGTGCATTTACAGTTTCATACAAATTGCATAGAGGTGTATGGGAACTGGTCCTTCTCACAGTGAACTTCCTCTGGCTGGGGGTTTTCCCTTACATTTTACAAAGAGGTTGAATGTGACTTCAATAATTTCTTTTTTTTTAACTTTAGAGTTGCAGCCTTCAAACAATACACTGGTTAGGTTTCTTCAAACCATGTGGGGTCTCTGTTTTTCTCATCAAGTCTGAGCTGTCACAGCGCAGAAAGAGAGGGAAAGTGATGGTAGTAGCAGACTAAGGTTTTGATCCACTGGCTAGCCTTCAGCAGTGTTGAGCATGCTCAGATGGGCTGCCACAGAGCCAGGCTCCTGCTTTGGCCTACTTCTGATAAAACCAATAATGTCATGGAAAGTTTCTTTGCTTTGAGTGTCTATGCGTGTCAGTCTCAGGAGTGTGTGTGCCCTCAATATAGAAGCAAAATCTAATCTCATCAACCACAGCTATAAACAAAAGTACCACCCCTAGTGTCTGCCATTATTGATCCATCTGTCCGACAAAGGTTGACAGTAAAAAAAAAAAAGTGGTGTGTTTGTAGTTGGAGGAAAATCCAAAACCACAGTTGCAGCTAAAGGAAAAGACAGAGAGAGAGAGAGAGAGAGAGAGAGAGAGAGAGAGAGAGAGAGAGAGAGAGAGACAGAGAGAGACACACAGAGAGAGAGAGAGATTAAGAAAATGGCAGCCTTCAACTGACAGTGTAATGAAACGCAATATAGGATCTGTTAAGCTCTACTTCCTCTGGTCCCCGAGCTAAGATAGCTGCTAGCGTGAGCAGAAAGACAGCACAGCACTGCATCACTCACTTTGGCCCAACTGATTATAAAAAAGATGACCAACAGAACTGGGTCAGAGTGACACACCAAGATATAATAGGAGACAGAGAGATAGGAAAAGAAAGGGCAAGAGGAGGAGAAGATAGGAAGCTCATGTAAATGTGAGTGCCTATCTGAAGAAACTTATTTCTAAGTGTAAAACAATCATGGAGTAAAAAGTGTTTGTTTATTTACACTTTAACAACAGATCACCTGTAATTATGCAGGGTAATATTTACTGGGGGATGAGCGTTGCTTTGCAATTATATGTAAATTTCTTGATTACAACTGCAATTTTTTCAGGTCTTGTTTCTTAACAGATAAACTCCATGGTAGCAAGTGGAAAAACACTCATCATGTATTGCGGATTGTCAAATATTTTCATCTGGAGGCAGAAGAAAAGCAAACAGTAAAAAGACAAAACAAACACTGGTGAAGGAACACATTCCAGTTTCTTCAGTCATGAAGTGTTTGAATAGCAGGTGGAAGTACATCATTATCAAACATTATATAAAGGTAGTCAGTCACATTGGTGCTTATCTTTTTCGGAAAGTTGTGATTATTATATTTGCTTGGCTATTATTTTATTTAATGCATAATCTTAACTTTGTGTGCTAAGTAAAACGTGATTGTGAAACACTAGCAAAGAAACTCGTGATACAACCTCTATACCAGCTGGAAATCTAATGAAGGTACAAAGTGACTTCTGTTCAGACACAACAAATTACAATCAGACGTCACAGTGAATGCAGAACTCTGGGAGAAATAGATTGGCTGCAGCTTCAAAAATACCAACCTGACTGCTGTCTCATCCCCAAGTCTAATCCAAGTCAACAGATGTAAACAGAGGAGCAGTGTTGAGCTTCAAAAAAACACACTAACGACACATGATAGCTCCACATGCACATGGAGTCACGTTTGTTTACTTTCACTGTCAACAAAACTGAAAATGTGATGTGCGTTAGTACTGTATGTATAGATATTATTCATGATGTCCTGCTGACAGACTTTAAGGAATGCAGTGTTACATGTACTTCTTACATTTCTAAGACTGAGTTACAATAAAACCTGTCTTTAAAATCTCATGAAATGAAATGTTACAGCCTAAGCATCACAAACAAAGCCCTCACACAAAATTCCCACATCCTCATTTGACAGTTGAACATAACACCCTGTTAATCCATATTTGAAATGGGGGCAATCAATGCCACTCTAAAACAAGGACTCAGCGGGCACAGAGCAAGGCACAGCTGACAAATTGAGGACAGCTTTCAGCACTGGGCAGTCAACTGAATCAGTGATTCAATCCAATGAGAGATTGTACATGTATCTTCCACTGTGTCATCTTACACCACATTCGTCAGCACAATCACACAATCTATGACATTACAGCACAATTATACATTGATATAATTTGAAGGAAAGGCTGTTTTCATTCTCTAAATCACTTTCATCAGCAGAGTTGAACATTTTTCATGTGTTTTAAAGGCGTTTCCTCCTTAGTGACCGGCTGCTGTTTTTGTAGGTGCAGCTGCATAACTTAAATCCTTTGTGAAAAAGAACAACAAGCTACTCCTCTTGAGGTTAAGTCCTACTCCTTTGCTGCTCAGCACGCCCACAACCAAGAAGACAGGTCCAGCTAATTCATGAGAACTGTGAGGGATGATACTGTTTCATATAAACAAGCTCCATGAAAATCTGTGGTAAATTTTGTGGGCTGAAGTTCCATCCTCTGACCAACAGCTGCATGTGTCAGGTGTAGAGTTATAGGGGAGCACAAAGGCTATACATCAACATCCTGTCAAGCACCAAGACAAACTCATAGATTATAAGAGGAAGGGAATAACTTGGAAAAAAAAGCTTTCATCAGAGCCAAAAGACACATGAAGAGTAAATTGGGTGAATGCTTCATTGTAGCTAACTGAACTGTGTATATACCAAAATACAAATGGTGCCTGCTTTCTTATTTTAGAGGAAACTGAACAGAGGTGTGCAACACATTTAAAACAGGCTGTTTTTAGAGATGGACAGGGCACATGCACAGGGCAGTTTTCATGAAAATGCAGTGAGAAGAAACAGTGAACAGTAAAACTGTAGGATGAGAGGCTCCCTGTCAAACACCTCAAGGTGAAATCCACACAGTCATCCACCTACTCTTGGCAAAGGTAATGCTTTTTTTTTATATTACTTACTCAAATGCACTTAAGAGTCATTTACCTGGATTGATCAACTATATTAAGAGGAAAGAATGTGTGGCAAGAACAGAGGAAGAAATTTAAAGTTGTGTGTGGAAAAAATGTGATACAAGTAAGAATGCACTTCATTACCACAGCCATATACATACATTTCATAAATTAAATCATTCAGTAGCTGAGGTTTCTGTACATATTTTGATATGATTACTGCAAAGTTGCTACTCTGGGTATTATTGCAAATTCCAACACTGCCCTCCGATGGCTGCAATAATTTGTGAAGTGAAGTATCAACAAAATAGTACAAATCAGCAGCAAATGAAGCCAATTGACTCAATATACTTAAAATCATTACAATATATTACACACATATATAAAATAAATCAAGAAATGCTGTTTCCATATAACGGCCTAATTCATTTGACATACCCATTTCCTTTGGTTAACTGGAGTGTTATGACGCCCTCTGCTGGGATAAGTCAGTCATCACACTTATGCTTAAATTCACTAGTAGCGTGAATGTTGACATCTGGTCTTAATCTAAAAATTTATTTCTCATTTTCAGAAGCCCAGGCAGCTACCAGTGCAGCTGGATGCAAAAGAGAAACACTCTCTAAAGATGAGCACAGCAATTCAGGCATAAACATTTCATCCAAGTATCCAGGATCACAAGAGGCTTCTCAATAAATCTATGCAAATTCATTGAAAGCAATCACAGAGAGGCAGAGCTGCTTGACAGAAAATATAGTCAGAGTTTGGAAAGGAGCTTCCAAACCAACAACAACATGAGTAGATTTTCAAGGTGGAACATACATGAATCTTTTAAGTTTCAGCCTAAATAACACTTAACACTGGCATTGTTCCATGGCCATTCTATAGAACTGGAAAATGTTTATATTGATCATTTCTACATAATTCAAATGTAAGACAATATTATTAGACAACCTATGATGTTCTATAGAAATTAAGTCATCACATGACTTATGATATTCTGTTGTTGGAATATTATTTTCTCATGTATAGATTTCAACATCTGATAGTCTTCATGTTAGGAAACCCCTTAGTTTCATAAAACACATTTACAAAAAATGTTGATTATTCATTCATTACTTCGTGACACTGGTCTTGTGATTATTTCCAAAGCTGTGTATACACATACAGGATCACATACTGTGCATGTGAACATTGTTTTTATTTATTTCCCTGGTGCATTAGATAAGCCAATATATGTAAGAGAGAAATGATATGATGCTGTTACACCAGACAACAACAAAAAAAATAGAGCTGAGCTTGTTCTTTTTTCCAGCAAACTTTCACACATTTCTACTCCCACAAAAGGATATTATTCAGATCAAAGAACAGACAACAAATGTGGAAAACTCAATCAGAGGATGTCAAAAACTAAAGCATGATGAAAGAATAGCCTACATTTAATTTTGCAAAATAACTTCAATCAAATGAGGGAACCTCAAAATAATTCACATCAAAGTGCCTTTCATCTCTCTGCTGCACACATATAGACGTGCAGCTCATTTTGCTAATGGCAATGCCCGAGGAAAATAAAACAAGCTCACATGTAACCAGATTTACAATTCACATAATCCAGGTATTGTCGTTTCTTTCGACAGTTGGATTCACAATGATCTCCTAGACCTTTTTTCATATTTTCTGTGCTTTTCCAGGTGCAGTCAGAGTCTCACAATATGGTTTTCTCATGTTGCTTCTGGAGGATCCCCAAATGCCCCAAAGGTAAGTGTTCCATGTGTTCTCTGCACTGGTCTGGACTAAATATTCTGTCTGCTAAGGGGGTATCCTGAATGGCTGAATCACCTCAGATGGCTTTTCACAGTACAGTGAGCAGGAATATGAGGGTCTGAACACAATTCAGCTCTAAAGAGTTATGAAAAGTGATGTCAATCCCTCTGTTCTCCCTGACCACAGCTGAAGGTCAGCAACACGGCAACGATCGGAAGTTCCACATTGGGCTGCTCGATTATGCAAAAAATCACCATCATGATTATTTTGGTCAATATTGAAATCAAGATTATTCAAACGATTCATTTTGAGTTTCACAATGCATTTATTCAGCATTTCTCGCTCTCTCAAAAAAAAAAACTTTGCTACTGATTCTTTATGCAAAACATTCAAATTGAAAATAAATTTTGGCTACAAATATGTACTTTACAGCTGTTTTGCAATGGAATGGGATGTATTACGCATGCGTGTCTCTCAGAAATTGTGTAAAGAAAAATGGAAAATAAATCATTTCAACTTGATTATATGAGAATTGAGATCATTTGACAACAAAATTGAAATCGTGATCAAAACGCGATTAATTGCACAGCCCTAGTTCCACATGTATCCTACTCTTTAAACTAATTAAGCTTTCTGAATGAAAAAAATATTCAGATTTATCATTAAAAACATAGTTTCAATAGGATATAAATATTATATCAATGAACAAAGTAGAAAAATTATCAAATTCAAACAGTAAAATTGGTCCAAAGGTTTTGTTTGTGATAAAGTATTCATCAATATTACAAAGAAAGAACATGAAGACCACGCTGCGAGTTATTACAACCAAAAGGCTTGCAGCCCCAAGAGTTTTTCTGCCTGCTTAGTGTAAATATAAGGCAGAAGCTTAGAAAAGGCTGACTAAATTTTAATCAATGTTTGGTCAACATCTATATTTGTCCAATTTAAATTACTTTCCTGTAGATGTATTCATTTTACATCGGGGAATGCACCGGAGGAAAAGCTAGACTTGATTCACTTGGTGTGTATAGCACCTTAAAAAAGCACATTTAATGCATGAATGGTGTTTTTGAAGTGCTGGTTTTATTAAAGCGTGTGGGTCTGACGTCTTATATGAGCCTTCAGAGCTTTTTTTAAGAGATAACAACCAAGCTCACAGTCATCCTATTCAAATTCTAAGGAAATTCATGAGCTCAGTGTCTGACTTCAGACAACTCAATCTACATCACCACAGCTGACTGAATAGAATAGAGCAGAGCAGAACAGAATAGAATAGAATAGAGCAGAGCAGAACAGAATAGAATAGTATAGAATAGAGCAGAGCAGAATAGAACAGAACAGAATAGAGCAGAACAGAGAAGAATAGAATATAATAGAATAGAATAGAATAGAATAGAATAGAATAGAATAGAATAGAATAGAATAGAATAGAATAGAATTTACTGTCACTACACCAGTTGTGCAACAAAACTGTAGGTGGTCTCTGCCAGTGACAGTGGACTTGCATCTAAATAACAACACAAAGATACAGACATGTACTAAAAAATATTTTTAAAAAAATAAAAAATAGTGTGCAATTGAAAATATGAGCAAATTAGAGATTCTATGACAGGGTAAAAATGTAAAAATATAAAAGTAGTATAAAAATGTGCAAATGATGAGTGTACTATGGCTGCAACAGATCTAGGGAAGTACTTGTCCCAACATAACCCCAGCATCTCCTGCTATAAACATAGGTCTTTACCATAAACAGCATAAATATGATTAATAGTCTCACATAACTCATGGATAATCAGATATGACTAGTGTATTTCTATATAGTATAAATACACAAAATGTAAAACATAAGTACTCAGACAAAGAAAGATACAAAACTTACACATTTTTAATAAACAAAACAAAATATTCCATAAAAAGTGTGACTTGACAGAGTTACAAACAGAACACCATACCTTGCTAGGTCACACTAGGAGAACAAAGAAACTCCCCTGTGCTTAGTCTCTGTTGTAATGAAGAGAAATTGCTTTTGCAAATTCTAAATTACGGAAAAGCTGAAAATATCCCATGATACACCGTCTGGTACAAAACACACTGCACTAAACTCCTCGTTGTTAACAATAAAATAATGTAGCTTTGGTTTGGGTGGAAACTGGTTACATAAAAATCACAGGAATACAATGATAACCAAAGAGCTGTTACAAATCTCTGATAGGGGGTAAATACTGTATCTTTTCCCATATCTCTGATGTAGAACAGTCCAAAGTCTACATCTTACAGTAGAACGATAACATGCAGCATGAGCATTGTGAGTAACGGTGACATAATGTATCATTTCTGCATTTTTCAAGCCAAATACTATGATAAATGTGCATTCAGTGCCCCAGTAGATAAACAGATAAATGATCCATAACCAAATTTTAACTTATTTAACCACATGCAAGCAATTTACTTCAAGAAAACTGATAATGTCCCCCATTTCATAATCCTAAACCCAAGTTTATGCTTAAAAAAAGCCACTGTCTGCTTCAATAATTGCACTTCTACTGTACATTTTGGTTATTCATTAAAAAACAGCATCAAATTTAAGATCTACACCGATGTAACATCATTGTACCCAAGCAAACCTTTCCTGAAAGACAAACAAAAAAGTAAAATACCTTGAGGTGTGTGGAGGTGCTACCAAGGATTACAACAATTCCTGTCACTGCCTGGGCTAGATTTCTTTAAAAAAAAAAAGAAAAAAAAAAAAAAGAAAGGAAAATTCTATTTTTGGCGGAAATCCAGCTTCAAGTGTGTTTGGTTCGTGGAAAAGAGCAAACTTCTTGTGTACACATTTACACTGTCAACCTGAATGACTAATAAGCTTCCTCCTCCATAAATAAACAATGAAAACAAATATGCAGAAAGGCAAATCTAACAGCTAAGAAGATCATACACTCTACTTATGCCTTGCTTCAAATCACTACACACAGACCTGCAATACATTTGGGAACGATTTCTGTAGCATCTATAGCCCACATTCATCATTTACCAGTATTTCAAAACCACTCCAAGAAATCTGACTATAACTACGAAAGCTCAGGGAAAGTTCAGAAGTATTAATGCAGCTTCCTACACGGACTCACATGAGTGGGTAGAAGTTTCCCAAAGAGATTTAATGTCAGTGCTGCCATATAACACTGAGCCAAAGGAAATTAAATGTGATGTCTTGTTTTGGTGTGAGTAGTTAATGCCGTGGATGTAAAGTATGTTTATAAGTCTGACTGGCTGAATGATTTGATAAAGGAAAACACATTAAATATACTGTACATATAAATAAGGTTTTAAGTCTTAGGTTCAGTACTTGAGCAATTTGGAGTACTGGATCTAAAGCTTATACCTAGCCCACGAAGACTTCTCCAGAAACTTTAACTACAGGTTTTCTTAATTTTAGTTCAAAGATATGACGATATTAATATAATGGTTGATAATGGGCTGCATAATTTGGTGGAAAAGTGCCATTAACCTTTGAAGACCTATAACTTCCAAATTATTTTTTCCCTTCCATTTAACTTTTACTAAATGATCTATCATCATTTATTTATTATAATATTATCCTCTGTGTTTTGCATATTTCAGTGAAATACATGCATTTTCTTATTTTTTATTTACTGATTATGTAGACATTGAGAAATTCTTGGAGTGAATTAGTTTATTATAAGGGATATTATATCAAAAGCTGGAGAAAAAGTGACTTTTCAGCAAAAAATATCATTCACTGAACATAAAAGCAAGTGTCTACAACCAGTGTCATTTGTCAAATTGCATGTGTTTTATCGGATAATCAATGTTACAGAAGAGGAGGGAGTTTTCACATTCACTACGGAGCCTCTGAATGTGCAAATAGGGCATATCTGATGACGGTAAACGACTAAAAAAAACTGCATTTTACCTGAATTACTTGCATGCATTGATAGGATTAGTGGTTCAACAGTTATTAAACATTTTAGATCAGTAGATGCTTTGGGTCACCGTTGGCTGTTGAGATCAAATATCATCTTACAATAGACATTGGCTGAAATTTTTTGTTTTACTCATTGGTATCATTTTCACCTCGTCCACACCTCAGATGCTTATGTGACCAGCTTGTCACATTCACACATATACCTATTATTTAGGTAAATTCAAGCTCATACAATGTTAGAATATGATGTTGCATGTGTGGTTATTTTCACTGGGTATCTATAGTCAAAACTGATGTCAAATTATACAGATTTAACAATGACGAAGAAAAAAATAGAGGAAGATCCTTAATACTTCCACTTGAGGTAATTGATTAAATATACCTATATCTATGACAGGCTACAGGTCCATACGACCATCAAATATCCATTAAAATGTGATTATCAAGATACATTAGAAGCATATATAACATTATGTCGTATTGCATATATTCTACAAAGACACAATTTCAGCACAATGTTATTTAAATGCAAAATTCACAAGTTTATTATTATAACTATGCCATACTCTTAACATCTGTATTCACAGTCCCTTCCATTTCTTTACACACTGTACTGTTGAGACCTTATCACTGCTTCTCTCTCTACCTGGATGCATGCTGTTTATACCAGTCACTGTATATTGCCCACTCCCACCCACACACTCAATAAGGACTGACATCGGTCTGGTGACAGGCAGTAATAAAACTGTCAAGCAGGTAAGAATAAATCCCACTAACTTTTCCAGAGTGCACAGGGCCAGAAAAACTGCAATCATAACATCACAGTCAAAATTGACAGTGTATTTATGAGATCCACCAGCAGAGGTCTTATTCTGAACCTTAGTGGGCTTACTCTCATCCGGATAGGAGGAGGAGGAATGCCTGCACACATCAGCCTGTGAATAGCAGCACAGAGGTGGCAGGGCTGTATTTATCTTTAAGTATGTAGCACTGATATTTAAACCAGACTCTTGCCATACAGAGGCATTCATCCACGCTGCTACAGAAACATATTGCAGAGGGCTGACACATGATTAAACTGATGAATCACCAGGAGGTGCAACCATTACTACAGTTATGAAGCCCCTGCCAGCTCACTCCACACTGGCCTCATCTCACACAGTCACTCACCCTTTAACTGAGAGTGAAAGCAGGCTGCACAAAGCTGATATAGAAAATGAAAGAGGAGACAAATTGATTTAGAAAGAGTTTCCATCCATTAGTGGCAAGGTAAAGACCTATTTTGATGAGTGGGTCCTCATCCTGTTTATTTTGACAACTGTGCAAGGACACACTTGAACATGCAATGAAAACAGCTGATTCACATTTGTTCATACTGAAGCAAGTGGCAAAATGGTGCTGCTTAAACATGAAAAGCAGAAAATAATAAATGAGGAATGACAGAAAGTTAATGAAAAGGATGCAGGATTAAGAATTAGGGGGATTAAAGAGAATTTAATTGCAGAAATTGAATGTAATATTCATAATTATGCTTTCATTAGTGTATAATCACACAAAAAAAAGATCACACACACTGAACCTTTATAACATGGGGTTTAAAGGTTTTATCACACAGGGAATATACTAAACATGTTTTGAGGTCTACAAGGCCAAATACTAAGCCTTTGAGTGGACAGATGTAATGGGGATGATTATCTGAAGTAAGAGTTTTAGACAAAGTTATGCACAGTATCCAGCCACACTTTCTACTTAGTCTCTCTGTGAATCACCTGACCCTGAACAGATGACTGGAACTCAGCTGGAGCCAGTTTTGATCAAGAGATGCGTATTCAGAAGTTTGTTTCCACTGAGGTTGTATGTTTGCTGAAAATAAAGCGTTTAAAAATAAAAGACAGTGTAATATAAAGCAGCACAGAGAGGATGAAAAAATGAAAAGAATACAGTTTTCAAAACACTTGAAAAATGGCTTTGCAAATGTTTTATGAGCTTGAAAATATTCCCTGTGTTTTAAGATTCTAAGAAAGAGAACCAAGTCCTTTGGTGAACAGATTACATTCTGATGAGTATCAGGAGTGCAACTTTTAGATATGGTTATGTACAGTATGCTGTTATGCCTTTTCATTTCAGGTATCTGTGAATCACCTGACCCCAAACAGACGGCTGGAGCATCAAGGAGCAAGATATGTCGATCACAGGATGCACATTTAGCAGTTTGTTTCCTCCGGGGCTTTGTGTTTGTTGTACACACCTCCTAATAAAGAACAACAGCTTCTGTATGTTTTTGCGTAGCAATGACTGCACAGTGGACATTCTTTGTGTGGTAACTCTAGTGATGACATTAGGCTTTTGAGAAGCACACATTTACAATATCAATCACAGCAGGTATACATTATTCAGTGAGAGACTTGGCACAGAGTTCAAATATTTGCTCAGGCAGGGACAGCTAGATCTGAGGACAAAGCGTGGGAGAGGAGTCTGACAGCAGAAGAGTCACTACCACGCAGCTGAGCAATAAATGCAGTGCATTAACCAATCACTACCACTGTGTGTACATCCCTGCCTGTCCCCCAGGGAGAGAACCAAAGCCCAAAGTTGCTATGTGAACTGCTCTGATACTGATGAAAGTCCGATACACTTCAATTTAAATATCTCAGCTTTGTGTCTAATTCAAAGTATCTTATAATAACTCCTCATTTCACTTGTAACTATTTGAAGCAATAGTGATGACCTGGGTGCTATTTATATCCGCCAAGTGTCCCACCTAGCAGCAGAATTTACAGTCCACTCAATTCATAATGGGCCTTGCACTAAACCACATGCATATACAGACACAAGAGCTGTGTAAGTGCTTGCAAAAAGCACTTGGGGTTGATTTATATTGGGAAATTTTGATGGGAGGTCCACAGTTTTGATCTTACATAAGGACTTTTAAGCTGAATGGCTTCTGTAAATGGCAGCAGGAGAGGTGGACTGGATATTCTTAGGAAGTCAAGTTATTGTTGAGATTAAATTCTTCCAAGAGAGGATAGATAATAAGAGATAAGGCTATTGTTACTATAGCTATTTTGGCAGGCTGATATACACAAAACATGAACATTTAAAAAGAAAATATCACACCTAAGGAGCCAAAAGCGTATGTGCTGTCACTGTGTTCAAGAGATACAGAGGTAAATTGTGAGCGGATTAAAAACCAAGAATAGTCATGGACAAAAAAACAACACTGCACAATGTCTAGTATGTATGCCTCAGAGAGAACCCTGTGGAACATGTGTGGTTTGCAGGGGTAAGGACTAACAGGAGTCGCTTTTTCATTGACCCTATTATTTCACAATTATAACTTCCACATAAGAATTTGCCAAATGGAATAATGACAATTCCACCAAACCTCTTGTTTTTCATTGAACATTTTTTGCACTTCGAAGAGGTGTTTTTTTGGGCATAGCAAACCATTTGTTCTTGCGCAACTAGAGTGACGTGAACAAAAAAACAGATGGTGATGGGTTTTTTCTTGGGAGTTCTTCTCATTTCAACTGGACTGGTTTAGCTAAACCAGAAGAATTCTGACCTGGGTAAATGAGAATCTAAACAGAGGGATGTTGTTGATGTTGATGGATGTTACAACAAGCAAATAAGAAGAGTTTTAAAACAAACATGGTGTGGTATGTATAGTATTAACACACAACTAAACCAAATCATTTTTTTAATTTAGTATGGAATAGAGTACTATGTTTATGGAATGACTTATCGAGACATCTTGTGATAATAAATAAACAAATCATTGCATTTGTGATGTAATGGAAAAATTGACATCACACACTTGGTTTTTGTCGACAATTAGTAAATATCAGTAAAGTTTTGCACATATGTCCAATGAAAAAGTGACTCATGATGCCAAGAGGAAATGGATGGGATAAGTCAAAGGATGAAAGCTGGATATTAGTCCATTTACTGACATTGATAAATGGAAAATTTGTGCACAATGAGTAGGTCACTGAAGCAACAATATAATTCAATCATCCACGACTGAGAGAAGGAAGTACACTACAATAGTACACTAAACTCAGGAGAATGAAACCCACTGTGAAAAAGTGGTTCAGTGTCTTTGACTACATAGCAAGTAAAAAATGAGTCTAGTCACTGCCTTTTTCCATTTGGATGAAGACAAATGTGAGGCTGAATTTGTAACAATTTGTTTCAGGAACCAGTATACTGCTCTAAAGGCCTCTGTGGACATTTTAACATGATGCTCCAAGAGCTCACAGCTGTAGAGCATTTGAGCAGACTGGCAGCTTCCAAAAGCTGTCTAATCATCACAGACCATCTGGAAAACAACTGGGCTATGCACTGTCCACTGGACTGAGGTAGACAAACAAGACAAAATGAGAGGGGAGCAAAACAGGATATTTTGGCCAGGCTTGAATGGTACCTGCACCAATTTAGCTTAAGAGATAGCCATCATGCAGATCACAAAGTGGACTGCAAATAACTGGGTTTCATTCTCAAATAAAAGTTGTGTACAACCATAAAATGCATGAAGTGACCAGCTTGGTTTGTTGCCACAGCATCTTACTATGATCATTTCTCACTGTCTGGGTTTTAGTACCCCAGGACAATCTGTAATGACGTGGGTGTGTTTCTAATTTCAAGCAATATTCAGGTCCTCAAGAAAACAGACCTTATAGTAGCACTCAGTAGTATAGTATTGGGTATATTGGACAATACAGGAGAGCAAGAAAAACCAAAATACTGAAGATGAACATGACTTATGATAGAGAGTTGCAAAAATATTTTTACTTGTGCGTCTCTAACCTTTTCTGTATCCTGTATTTTTTTTTTTTTTTATCTATATGAAGGTACTGCACTGCGGAAAATGTAAACATATGTTATTATGAAAGACAAACCACTACTTTAAACGATAATATTTGTGAATTACATCAGATATTTTCTCAAAAATGTTAATTATGTTCATAGATACAGATATAAGTAGTGACCCTCATGAAGACAGCTGTCCTTAGATTCAACCTGGCACAACATCAGCAAAGGACAGCTCATTGCAGATTACATCAGGGATTACTCAAGTTCAACAGCTCCCTCAGCATTAAATCAAAGACTCTACACAACTAAGAGGCTTTAGGACCAAATAATTATTGTTGTCTGTGTGCTCCTGACTAAAGCCTAGAGGCAGGTCTTCATTCAATCAACATATTCTCTTCCATCATGGATTACACATATATTTAGTACTGGGCACCAGTCATTCTACAGTTATCCTTAACAAGAGCACAACACAAGTCATAAAAAGATGACGAATTGTAAGAGGCAAGACTGAGCAGATGAAGTTTGAAAAGATAGTAGCCTATTCTCTTACACAGAGCCATGCCTTAGTTTTTGACAGTCCTGAGAAAGGAATCCTTCCCATTCATTGACATACATAAAAAACAGGCAACTGTTAGTTCACACATTTTGTAAACGGCTAACAAATTAATAACTTAAGCAGTGCAGAATACTATTAACAACAGCAGAGGAAAACGTGTCCAAATTGTCTCTAAGAAACTGCCTTAATCAGCACCTGGGGCTGTCTCTAACTTCAGAAAATTTCCTACACATATGTTCACAGACAGCAACCAAACACCAAAACAAATACACACTTTTCTTGCAGTGCTAGCCAGATGGCAGCGACCCCACAGAGACTGAAGTGTGTGAGAGCAGACTCAGGAGCTCAAAGCCAGACTGGTTATCTGTTTGTCTCCCAGTCAGCATCCAGTCTCACAGGACTGAGTTATGGAGCAGAGACGGGGGATGATGTAGAGCAGATCCAGACTCACTAGTTTCACTCTTAAATCACATTACACACACAAGTGAGTTGCATGAGGTCTGAGCTGCTATAGAGTTAGTGAGTCAGCAGCTACAGCCGTCGGAGCTTTCACCTGCCAGAGGGGTAAGTAAACACTCTCAGAGCTTTAGAGCTTGACTAAGACATTGTCCCGCGTGTGTCATTTGTAACATTTGCCATGTGTATAGGGATGTCTTACTTATTTACATAAAGTTAGGGGTTGCATGCAGGTTTCACGAACAGAATTAAGGTGATATACTTAAACTATTGTAGAGTTCGATATTACTGCTCAATTAGTTAATGCTTCAAATTCTTGCTCCTCCATTTAAATTTGTAAACACTCATTTAAGGAATTTGCCTTGTGTTGGAGTTTCCTCTTGAGTGTTTGGGCCCTTGGGAGACATGCAAGGAAGGTAAATTGCAAATTGATTTGGCTTTAAGTGTGAATGATTGTCTGTCTTTGACTGATTGGCAAGCTGTTCAGTGTGCATGTCTCTTGCCCAGTGTGCGCTGGAATGGGCTGTTGCCTCTGCTGAACACAGGAACAGGCCATTTATCTTGACTTCATAACAGACCATTGCCAGCACACGTAAACAAAACATGTCATATAATTTAAACGAACAGACAATTTTAAGTATAGATTCACTTGTAGTGAAACATCTCCTGTTGTTAAGGCAGGGTCGATCATTATGCATGTTTCCTGGGGTCATCGGATGTTTTGGCTCTTTCAAACATAGTAAATAAACCCTCACTCAGGCAAACCAGCCAGGGTTGATCGGATCTTAACCTCTGCCCGAGCAGATATTATCAACAAATTCACCATCTTAATCAATAGCCACCTCGAGGCACTCTCTACAGCGCCTGCATTCTTCCAGATGGCTCTCCTCCTCTCCTCTCCTATGATGTCAAATGCAGCATAGGCTCTGCAGAGAGATGGCTCTGCAAAACCTCTGCATTCAATCTTTCACTTTGGCTGGCATGTAACACCTCTCCAGTATCTCCTCGATAAGCTTTGGGGTCATAGATTCATATGCATTCATCGCATTCAAGAACAGTGCTACCAAGTCACCTCTGTGGTCCTTGGCATCTAGGAGGATCATTGCACCTTTCTTCGTTGAGGAGAAATCTGTCAGCTGCTTCACTACAATGCCAAAGAGGCGCTTCATTAAGGCTGCTTTACTGTAACCTCTAGTCTAAACACGCAACACTCTCTTTGCATGGCAGTACAACAACCAATACAAGCAGCATCCTGCCTGTTTCTTCCCTGGTATTCTCCTGATCTGATTCATTGTGCTTGGCTGGGTGGTATTTTTGTGCTCACCACAAAGTGTACATTTGCCAGGCAAGGTGCAAATAGGTGGGAGGTTGATTTACATGACACAAAACTGGGTGTATGGTGTACGCTGAGTTTATCAGAACCAAATTTCTTACCCTACTTATTCCTTTTCGATTTTGCTCATTTTTCAACAACAGCAAACTTGCAAAAGTTGCAAGTCATTAACATAAAATTATAAACAGTAATGAAAAATCAAATAATATTTATTATAAATAGTATGCCATTAGATCCATTTAAATGGGTCTATTTGGTTAAACCCACTTTAACTTGTCTTTGGTACATTTATTGTATACTTATATTAATTTTGGCAAAAATGGAGTAGATTTCCATTACCCATTGTAATTCCTGCTTAATCTGTTGCATCTATAACTAGTTACGTCACAACATTTGCACATATAAGGTCAAGACTTCTGATGAACATTTTTCCAAGTACAACATAATTGTTTGTCAGCAGCAGTGGTTGAAAATATGTCCAAACTTTGAGGCCTTTACCTAAAATGTTCAGTTGCTGGTTGTATTAATGAATATAAGTGGTTGAATGGGGCAGACCAGCACAGTCAACAACCTGGAGGGCGTGGGGTGTGAAGTGGCACATTCACATTTAAACGGCCAACGGTCACAACAACCTTTCTGGTGTCATTACTGAGAAATAGGGTTGAAAAAGGACATGTGGAGTTGAATTAATGAAGAATTCAGACCCAAGCATAGAATTTACAGTTTATGTAGACCACAGGAACATGTTTTAAAATGCATAATTCCATTTAAAAAAGCAAAATATCACTCCTTTAAGTAATGCAGTCTGCACCGGCCTATAACATGACTGATTTTCATAGTAACAGTAACTTCACAATTCTATATTAATAAACTGAGTTTGTTAAACCCCTGCAGCCATTCGAAGGCAGCAGAATAGATAAGTGTGATACATGCAAGGGCTCCAATTTGAGATTTGCTGTGCCAGACCACAGTCCCTGACAGAACTGGAATTTAATATACCTTGCAAACTGATTTTTAATGGCGGTTTAACACTCAGCTGTTGATTGGTTTGCATGTTTGAAGTGCCTCAATCGACAAATTCACACCTGTCACCTAATCAGAAAGTAATTTTTATGCTCAAGCTTTGAAAAAAATAAATCCCAATGTGGAAAACCTAATTATATGACATTAAAGGTCAACAAGGTTATGGAAATCCTGTGTGATTATGTTTGAAAAGCAAAGTGTAGCATGTTCATCTCTTAATATGTGTGAGCGGCTAGTTTCTGGTTTCAAAGGAGCTTTTGATTTCGTGTGCTAAACCAAGCACTTTGAAAGTACAAGAAAAGTTTTCACTGATCAGGTCTATTTAACCTAAATATGGAGGCAAAAATTGTAATCACATCTTAGGCAACTTTATCTTGAAGTTGATTTGATTTTCAAGACTGAACTCTCAGTCCCTTTTCTTACACTCTTTTTATTGTGACTGGATTTTCAGCATTACATAATCCGGTCTAATATAAGGCTTTGCACACAGAGAGAAGTTTGGACTACTCTTCAGAGAGAGGGAGAGCTTTTAAGTGTCTGCCACTGATGGTTAAAGAAGTTTCGTAGGGACTCCTGAAGCTCTTCCCATAACAGATCAAGACCTCGACTCCCAGTACTCACTAGAGTGCAGGGGAAGCTACACCCAAAGCAACTGAAAACACACATAAAAGAAGTGAGAGTTGATGTGGGCTTATTTCTCAGATTGTCCCCCTAGCACTGGGGATTTTTATTCACTTTATCTTTTCAAAATGAAAACAAATCCCCTATGCTTGAAGTCTGTGACGTGCTAATTCATCCTTCAGATCTCTGATAAGACGTTTCACTTAAGTGATGCCTTGAAGTGTCAGCATCTAATGTGCAGGGCTTTAGAAATGAGAAATGAGGCAAGACAAAAACAGTAACACTGATGTGGACATGAGCATTGTTAGTGCTTTTACATGATGTTTTCTCTAAATTTGTAGCTATCATCTGTTGTTTATTGTGGAATATAAATTATCATATTAGAGTGTGTACCACCAAATAACTTTTTAATTAATGGGTGAATTGTAGGTATACTGTTTCCTGTGATATAAGTATTTGATAAGAGATATTAATAATTGCCTCTGCCAACACTTCCATTTACTGCTGCTGTACAATTAAATTCATTGCAATGGCAATGAATTAACTTTTTCAGATAACACCGTGAATCCAAACATAATTGGAAGCATTCCTATATTAAGATGCATTTTTAATAAACAGCTGCAGTATTATATATTTACATTTATGTTGTATTTTTAATTGTGGTAGACGTCTGAAGGATAAAAACTTGCTGAATTTCTGGGAATGTCTCTGACATGATCTTTGTGCAGTTGCATCATGTTTGACTGGATTCAAACATTTCTGCATCTTTTCATCTATCAAGACAACTGACTGAGCCAATTAACAAAAAAGAGGGAAAAAAAAGCATGTGAGCAGTCATAGTGTCAACTGAACTCCTTACTCCCCAGTTTCTCCCCAGTTTCCAAACTTCATTAAATGTTCTTATTTACTGTCGCTTTAAATGTTTATGGCCCTAACCGATTATTTAAGACATAAGAGCAACACAGTAACATGGCTTTAAAATATGTAGTCAGCCGGTGTGTGGGCCTTTTAAGCATAACATGAGCCAACAGCTAAACCAAGATCCACTTAAGAGATTTTTGTCATAATTGGCCAAATGTCAGCTGAAATGCTTTCCTCTGTTCTGAGTGATACATTATGCAGCAGTAGAAGTGAACAGCCTAATGAAAGTCGTGGTTACAGAGCAGACTAGTATAATATTTATATTTCATGTTGCACTTTATACTGATAAATGCCAAGAAGCTACAAATTGCCCTCTGAGGGACACTAAAAAATTAAACGTGAATCACTGGACAGATGTTTGACTTTTCTTCAGTAGCATTAGTCTGTTTGTGCAGCTTACTTTTCTACTTCTCAGACCACAAAATAACATCCCTAATTTTGCTTCTGACAGCAATTAGCTTTCACTTCACACTCTCCTTTCTGACACAAAATAGCTGAGGCAAGAGCAGACAAGAGAAGGTACTGGCAGGAGATCTGCACATGTCTATTCAGAAATATAATTGCTGTGCACTTTCTGCATCTGTAAGGAAACTAACTAATGATAAGGTTTTTTGCCCAGTCAAACACACTTCACCCCATTAATCCTTTTACACATTTCTTAAAGGTCACGAATCATCATATGCAGGCAATAACTGACAATCATGTTAACAAACCACTAGGTAAATTTCCCAAATCATTGCTACAGTTTTGTTCAATATGTGGATTAAGTTAAAATGTAGGAGAGCAGCAGAGATGACAAATCTGCCAGATGGCATAGTCTCATCAAACCATGGTGTAAGTCATAAACCAAAACAAACTGAGCAGTATTACTGTATTCTGTTTGGCTATAGAATTGACTGGGGACATTTGGAGACCACTTCAAATCAACTAAATATGAACAACCCAGTAGTTTCTCTGTGTTTTTCGAAAACTACAGAACATATTTAGCATCAGACAGCATAATTCTACATCCCTATACAAGAGTGAAAAGCAAAATGGTCTCAAGGAACAGACAGGTTGGTCTAAAGGAGGAAGTAAAGTCTCATGTATGAATTACAGCTTTAGCTCTTAGAGAACCACAGCAGTGGAGTGGCTGCATGGAGTTCTCTGTTCCCCTGATTTATTGCCATATTCAGCAACTGAAACCAGAGCCAAAAGCCCCCGACTTAAAACTTGACTGCATTCAGACAAATGGGTGGGTACTATTGACCGGCTCCACTCTCATAAATGAACCATGGCCGATTGGAAAGATACAGAGATCCAGGGGTGTTTTATGTAATGGGTAGGTGTTCTGTTGATGAAAAGAAACAAATAAAAGGCACTGCAACTTAATTTTCAATTTCAGAGTCTTAACAAAGGGCTTCTGCTTTCACATTTTCAGCGTGTTGTTCTGTTAAAATGTATTGATTTTCATTATACATGCTTGCTGCCAGTGAATTAAATTATCATTATACATGCCTGCCAGTGAATTAAATTATCTAGATACAGCAATAGTTTGATTTACAGCTCCTTAAGACATCTTTCTCTCTTCGTGGGGGAGTAAGCATGGGCCTGCTGACACACAGCTCTCCAAATTAGAAAGCCACATTGGCATATAGCCACCTGCAAACAACCTACAAACCAATGGGACTCCTCAGTCTGAAGAGAGCAGTTAGCTGTGACTGAATCAATTAGCATCTGCCATGACCTTTTCTCATTTAATACCCACAGTATCATAAAATAATGAAATGTTGAGAAGAACCATGCCACCACTTCACACTATCATACCAACAGCCTGCACCATGCCCTCACCATCACATCCGTTTACAGAACGGCAAACGTCAGCACAATCTGCTCCTTGATGCTCACACTGTGTAACCTGATGGTAACAGCCAAGACACACAGCCAACAAGTGAATGGACCAGATCCCGTTAGCAAGCTCAAAAAGGTTTGAGTCATGAAAATGGATTAGTGATCTGGTCCCTACTTTGTAGGTCTGAAAACAGGTGGGTGTTTTTATGCTGAAACAAATGTGTATTTCCTATCCATGACTGTGATTAGAACTGGGTAATATGGCCAAAAACTGTAATCTTGATTTTTATAATGGCATGGATGATTTCTTACTTTAATTCGTTGTTTAGTAGCTACATGAACTGAAGAAAACACATGATTCACAAATATTAACTCTCGATATTCAGCTGGTGAAACATATTCCCAATAAATATATTAGGGTTAAACACAGTAATGTCCCATCAGAGACCAAACTTTAATTGACTGCCATTCTAACATTTACTTCAATATAAAGTAGCTTCTTGTTTTGGATAATCCCTTATGGTCCAACTAAAGGAAAAATGAATTTAAAAGTAAAAATGTGGGTTATTTAGCAACACTAATCTGTCAAATTGTTTCTGAAATGTCCCGTCAGAGAGATTTCAAATACCATGTTTTGACCCATTATAAAAAGCAAACAGGTTCATTGGGAATTGTTGTTGAACAAGAAAAGAAACATCTCCACAACAATAATCTACATTTTGGCAATTTTCACAATCTTCAGAAAGCAAAAAATGACAGAGCTCAAAAAACAGCAAATCCTCACGTTTCAGAAGCTGCATCTTGAAACTTGACCGATATTACTAAAACAAGTAATAAATTATCATTCATTTAGCTATCAAATAATCCATCAGCTGTTTCAGTTATAAAACGGATGCTGACTTGTTCATGCTACTTCTACAGAATAGTAATAGAACCATTTTAAAGTGCTTTGTAGTATTTTTGTATCACTGGGTAAAAAAAAAAAATCCATAATTATCCTTTCAGCACATTGTAATTCCAGTGATATGAGACTTCTGCATCTCCTCTGTACCTGTGTTTTATAGCTCTAAACACACATACTTTAGCTAATTACAGGCATTTTGAATCAGTTAGGGGGTTTATTTACATGACTGTTAGCTGTAATTACCAAATGTTGATCAGATTCAGTCAGACACAACCTCAACATGATTTTACTGCTCTACTCTATGTCTTAATGCAGAGGTTTTGCTTTTCCATAATAGTATGAAAAGTGTCAGGTCATCTGTATTTTTATTTAGTCTTTTGATTTGAGGAGAAAGCCACAGAAAGAAGGTATATGTTTTATGATTGTGGCATTTTCTCCCCCTGATTTTCGTTTTCCGCAACTTTTAAGTGATGAAAAAGCGATCATAACCTTCTGTAAGACATACGGCAGACTCATCCAGCTGCCCCCGGGCTAATGGCTTTGGAGAGTTTTCAGAGGCACTTCTTGGCAGCTTCACATAAAGCCTCTGAATGTCCCAAGTACTGTCCAAGACAGTTATCATATAAACTTGTCAACAAATCCCTAAGTCAAAACAATGAGTCACAATGAAATTAACAAGCCCAGTTTTACACAATCCAATTACTCAAGCTTAAGTACTTCTAAGAGATGTCTCCATATATAACCACTGGCAAATCAATCCCTTGCCTTAAATTGATCACACTTGTTTGGCAGCCAGATGTATGACACTATCGTAACCATGTTGACCACATAACTGGAATTCTTAAAGCTTGTGTAAAACACCAAAGGACAACTACTTGGGCCAGTTAATGAGTATAATTAGCCATGTTGAAAGATATCCAAAAGAAGTTTTATTTTAGTCGAGATATGATCTCAGGAGTGGTCTTGTTCAAACAACCACGAGCTTGAAGAGGAGAAGGTTTGGTTACCAGCATGCCAAACAAATTACTGGAACAGAATGATGCATTTCATAGCTCCATTCTCAAATCATTTTTACACTGCACACACGATAATAATACAATGACAGTTGTTGTTGCACATATGGCAAGAAAATCTAAAACACTGTCTGTGTGGCTTTTGAGGTTTGATGGATTTTGGACTTTTATTGCAGGTTAAAACAAGGAAATGCATATACTGTGCTTAAACTATGTTATTCCTGTTATGTTCAGTTACACAAGTTGGAAAGACATATTTATTCATATTTTGTTAATGTTAACTTTTACTTTGAATTAAATATTATATCTAACTCACGTGCTATTTAAAACCATTTAAAACACTTTTATAAGTGATCATTATACATGCCATGCTCGTGAGTTTTACCTTTAACTAATATTATATGGGTAGTTATGCTTCATTTTCAGAGCATCAATAACCCTCTATTCATCAGTAGAGGGAGATGTATAATTACAAAATATTACTTTAATCTCAAACAGTCCTGGCAGCTGCTAAAATATAATATTTATATCTTGATTTATCAGTAGAGATGGTTAATCACACATCTAACAGACCATACACCTTTACTTAAATCATGCATAAAGCAGCCACATACGAACAATGACAAATTATGAACAAGTAATTTCTACAATATACAGCAATTTGTCCTCAGTCCCTAACAACGCTGGGAGTTTCTGAGCAGCTCCTGGGTAATGCTTTTTCACTTGCCAACATGCAGCCTGCATGCTTTGTGGGGGATGACATGGCTGTTGCTTCCTCTTAAAAAACCATGAATGTAGTCCCCAAGTCTGCTTTGCACTGAGAAGCTGGGATAAAATACTGGAATATAAAATTACTGCCTTTCTGTTGGACCGGCTGGCAACCTGCCACATGAAGCTCGTCAAATTCATGAGGAAGTCAAAGAAGGAGTGGGGATTCAGTGAGGATAATAAGGCATAATATCCTAAATTCACAGCCTGCATATTGCAATTCTTCAATCATACTCCAGAAGCATTGATGTACTTTGGCAAAGAAAATCTTCTGCGGTGTAAAAAAAAAAAAATCTATACATGCTGCACGACAGCAGTATTCCCTTCTATAATGCAAAATAAATTTTGAAAAAATTAATTATATCCTAACACTTAAAACATTCATGGCAGTAACAGATGATGAATCAATGTCTGAATGACAGCTCTTGTGATTTCTTTTGATCAATAACTGTATCACTAAGGAGAAGAAAGATGTGAAATAAAAAAACAAAGCACAGTTCAAAGCCTGTAACATAACAAACTACTAATGTAATTCATGTAGATCCTGGTGTTCAAACAGAGAGGGGCATATACTGAACAAAGCAAAGTGTTTTAGTGGACATGGAGGATATACCACATTGTCTCCTGCCCACACAGCCACAGCAAATGAGCATACTGGGGATAAAATGTTCAAACACATTCAATAGGCACAGACTTTAAAAGCAGTGTCTTTTCATATTCCTGTAATACCATAGGCTGGCATGTACCTCAGAATTTTTTACATCTACTTAGGAAAAATGTCATTTTAAAATGTGAGTAGACCGTATAAACCTAAACATAGAGGATAACTGTCAGAAAAGGAGAACATATTATACTTTGGCTCAACTCTCCAACTAGGCTCTGCTTTGAGCAGTGCAAGTCAGAATAAATAAAAACAGTTCGCAAGAAGACAGCAACCACACTTTGCCCATGTCTGTCTATTTGCACAACATTCTTGTTTAATCATTAACCTTGGTGATAGGCCTCTACTGTACAGAGACAAGGAGTAAAGGTTCTAAATTTACAGCCTTGAACTATTTACATTTTGTGCATCCTGTCTTTTCAGGACGTTTTAGGGAGTTCTTTTTCCTTTAAGATAAAACAAAAATGTAATTGTTTATATTCAAGAGACTCTCCACTCCATGGCATTCAAAAGTTTACAATTCATCTGGCATGATCACATACTGTTGGGAGATGTTTTTACACTGATAGATAGCGTTCAACTCACTTGATAAAGCAGCGTGCTCCCTCGAAAGTATATCCCTCTTCCCATCCAGTGGGTAGATCTGTGAAGAAGAGATGGTGGGAACAAACAGATGTGTGTTTTAAATTAACTTGAGCTTTAGTATGGCTTCCCAGCTGTCAGTTCAAGAGCTGAGATGCTGCAGCCAGTTAGTCACATTAGTTAAAACACAAACACACTTATAGACAGTAGATTTTTACCTATAGATGAGGCTGATCATGTGGTAGGTGAAGATTTAATATGGTGATTTGAATTCCTGTATAAAAGTAAGCTAATTTTGAGCTTTGTCTGTACTGCACTATTTAATTCATTAGATAGCTGTACTTTTGTTCACTGCTGTCAACTACAGTGAAAAACATTTGAGCTGCTGTGTATTAAATAATAGTAAATTAATTCATCATAACACTGGTAATTCCTGGTAAAAGTCACATATTTATAAATACAATGCAGGCAGATTTTTATATATAAATGACACTGATCATATGGTAGTGGCCAATAGCTGTTTGGAGTTCTTTAAATAAGTATTCTAATTTTAAGGATTTACATCTAACCTTAACTAGCTTTGTGTGTACTGTACTGTATATACTACCTGACCACTGAATTCATTAGTAGGCTGTGTTTCTGTTCACTGTGGTCAACTACAGCCTATAGATTGGAGCTACTGCACACTAAATGACAACAGTAAGTTAATACATCATTCACGTTTAATGGTGGAAGTCAACAAGTCCTCAAGTTGCTAACATTAACTTGACGTGAAGAGGCTCACGAGGAAGTAGCACGAGCCGGGCAGAGGTGGGCACGAGGGGGGTTCACTTTTAACAGCACGAGCGCCAAAAGCCCACTGATGCATTCAGAAACACTGCATGGGGATGTCACAGCGTCTCCTCAGTGTGGGAAATATCGCTTTGGGATTCAGGCAACAACAACAACAACAGCAACACATGACAAGAGACACGAGGGACGTCAAAGCCCGTAGAGAAACTTGACCATCATGACGTGACACCTTACCTGGAGTTTTTCTGTGTCCGGTTATTACCGCCTCGCCACTTACGGGATGCAGCCAGGTTGTACTCTTGGCTTCTTCGCTGTTAAAAGACAAATGGAAGCGCATTCATTATTTCACGCTGAGTTTGTTCGAAGCACAAACCGATAGAGATAACTTAGACCGTGTTCTCTGAAGGGATAATTACTTCGAGAAGAAGACGCGTCCATCTCGTGTGACCCCGTAACTCCAAGAAGAAGGGAGACAAGAAATCCACTCGGGTTGTAGATCCGCCGCCATGTCTGGCAATACTGTATGACACTCGCGCGGCTCCGCTCTCCCAGGCAGCGCGTACACGGAAACCTTGGCAACGGCGGATCTGAGAGGAGGGCAGGAGCCCAGGGGGTAGGGCACACAGGTACACTCAATTCATTTGTCTGGGAGATGGTATCAATGAAACGCTTATAAACACACTACCTACCATATCAGATTTTACTTCTCTTTGTGACAAATTGTTCCTCATCTGCCCTGAAAGCTTAATTTTCTCGTTTGTTTGACTGTGCTAAATTTCCTTCTTTGTACCTTTTGGCTTTGGATGCACATCATTTAGTATTCTAGGGGGGCAGGGCTATTGATACAGGGCCAGATAAACCTGCAAGGGACCTCCAGGCAGAAAATGAGCAGCTGAGCGTCTGTTTACCCCCACTCTTCACAATCTTTGTACATTGTGTGCATTTTCTTTTCCTAAGGTGAAATACTAGCCAGCCTCAGATGTGTACTGTTTATTTGATCGTGTTATCCAGTAGGCGTTTGTAGCACTAAGCAGGCAACTGGCTCTGAAGGCCACTGTTGGTCAACAAAAATGGTCAAAATTAGACTTTTTTAGACTTAAAAAGATCAGAAGTTAGGTGAAAACAGTCCACTGTGTTTATGAGGATTTTAGGGGGATCTAATTACTAAAATGGAACATAATATTAATAATTACGTTTTCTTTTCTCTCTAATAACTAGAATATATAGATGTATATGTTTTTGTTTGCTTAAAATTTGCTGTTTATCTACAGAAGGTGCCTACAGAGGCTCCAAACAGATTTCCTCTTCTTTTTTTTTTCCATTTTAAGATTAAATCCCTTGTTAGGATGCATTACTGTCACCCACACGTTTCAACTAAGTCCTTAATTAAAAGCACAGCACACACAAAACAAATACTGTACTGTCTATGATCAGGGACTACTGACTCTCATGAAATATTAGACACTGACCCTTTAAAAGGGTACATTTTGCATTTAAGTTTTTTTTTTAATGAGATTTAAGTTCTTACATCTCCTAGCATAATCTATCATTTCCTCCAGTGCAATGAGCTGTTTCTGTTTCATTTAGTGTAATTTTTTCTGATGTTGTGGAGTTTAATGATGATTTCAGTTATCAACACTGTAAACACTGGGTAAAATGAATGAATGAAATTACATCATGAAACATAATTATGTCAACAATGTGAATAAAATTTTAATTCATTCCCTAGTTTGTCATATCCAATTTATTTTCATCTGTAATGGTGGTAAAAACAGTAACTCCCACAATCCCATGCTTTTTTAATGACATCATCAAACTTTGACTTATGTTATTGTTTTGACTGATAGACCCCTAGTGGCAGAAATTACTTGCTGTGTATTTAATTGTGCTGCGTTCATTGATCACATTTTCTTCACTGAAGCACATATTTACTCAGACCACAGTGAACTAATTTAGAGGAATCAGAAAGAGCCCATTTGACAGTTTTTCTCCCCTGGGACCCCTTTCTTGTTAATTCAAACACAGCAACATGTGAGTCGTGATCAAAGCCTCTTAAGATGCTGATGTTTGGCGAGGGGGGGCACACACACACACTGCACTAATGAACACATTTTCACCTCTACCATCAGTTCTGGGTCTCCGCCCTCTGTCATTGTGCAGTGAAATTGCAGCATCAGCCTTTCACACCATACAAAGACAAGTCATCCAACACCACTGTGCCTGGGCTGTTTGTTGGCATCATGTTGCATTGTGTTCTGGATAAATGGTACACCACTGTTTTTGAGGGGGCCGTTGCTGGTGGGAGGTGAACATATCTGCCAACTGCCAGGTCATCCACTTTGGAGAAATAACACCAAAAGGAGGGGAAGCAGTTAGGCTGTCAGTCCTCACCTGGTCAAATGTCAAACACTAAGCTCTTTGTTTTTCTACCTACCAGAGCAGTCACAGCTCGGCTTCCCAAAGGCTTGAAAAAAATGTCTTTTTTTCCCTCGGGTAGTTTAGACAATGGTTTATGACAAAGAACATAAGAACGTTCAACAAAACTGAACTGTATGTACCTATGTGGTTAACCTATTGACATGAGATAAAGTGCAGAGGCAGTGCTGCTGCATACATGCACAAACAATTACACTCCATTCCCAAACTGAAGCTGCTCATGCACTAACAATCATGTTTGAAAGGAAATAAAAAGGATTTTTTTTTTTTTTTAAACCTCCTAGGGACCTTACGGCTTCCCTTTCATTTACTATTAATAAGGCCTATTAAAGTGTAAATGATTGAATTAGAGTCCGATAGCTACCTCTGTGTGCTTATATACTCATGGGATGTCAAAGTAACACAATGTCTTAAAGCCAGGACTTCTGACGTTTCCTTCAGGTGATGACTCTGTGTTTGGGACCTGTTTTTAATTTATGTAACAAAAAAGTACACAAAGAAGAACAGAGAAACACACAAGCACTGTTTTTTGTTTCTGAGTTTAATGTTATATGTGACATATACAAAATGTCACAAAAATCTTTGTTATATGGTAGTAGCCACATTATTCAAAAACAATGTGGAAAAAAATATACATACATACATACACACACAGACACACACACACACACACACACACACACACACACATATATGAAAATAATCATTAATATTTACTTAGAATATTTCTGACTGTTCATATATGTTTAAGATCATTTTTACCTGATTCTGATGAGTAAAAAGAGAGGATTTTTCAGTAAATTTTACTTCATTCTCATGAGTAAGTTTTACTCAAGGTAGCAGCATTACATTTATTTTAAAAAGGGAGTGCAATTTGTTGCAAAGATTTTTTTAAAGTAAATTTTATGAGTCATATTTTTCAGAGTGTGTGTGTATATATA
>JAQQZY010000024.1:18716375-18731906 GCA_030068375.1 Ostorhinchus rueppellii | reverse complement strand
AGTTTGTTTGTTTGTTTGTTTGTTTTTTCAGGGGTCAGAGGGCATTGTACTGCAAAGTCCCTTGAGGGGAGTTTGTGGTTTGTCGCATGATGTTATATCAATAAAATGGACTTCACTTGAAAACTTAGTAGCTATACTTGTTAATACAACTTTGCATGAGTCTGTTTTAAAGGTCCAATAGCATTAATATAACATGGAATCCAGGCTTGTGGGTTGGTTCATGTAGTTCTTTTTGTGCTAGGCACACATTTTCCAACTGCAGCTCACAGTTGCCAAGGTGAATTATATTAAATGAGCTTCTATAAATTATGCTGACAATTCATGCGCACCAATGTACTTAAGATTAAGGAGGTGCCAATAAGAGTGACCAAGGCTGGTCTTGCACTGAAAACATGCATAATGCTATGCACAAACAGACATCTAGTTGGGGAATAGAAAATGAAACAAGCCAAACAGAGTGTAAAAGCAGATCTGGGGCCATTAACTCTAAGACCCCATGCAGATTTATTCTAGCTGTTTATTCATTTTGTCTGATGTCTCCAGGACTCTTTAAATGTCACACTATACTTAACCAAAGCTGATAGTGTTACACAAATACTGAAGTGACACAGCAGGTCTTGAAAATAACTGAAGCCTTTTTAACATTTTGTGGTTAGAGTTGTGAATATAAGACTACTTTATAGCCCCTTTCTAGTCATCTTACAAAAGAAGAAACAGGATTATATAACAAAGGGAGAACAAGCCTCTCAAAGACTCATTTGAACTCAAAAAATAATGTCCTTAAGGACACCCGGGGTCCGAATAAGTGAATAAATGGAAGAAAGGGTGAGTTTTGAGCTTGTGCGCTGTGTTGTGTCTGGTTATTGTGAGAAGCTTTCTTACATAATTGCTTCATGCTCAGCGAGGCAAGCGTTCTCTGCTCAGCGACACAGGCCAGACTTGAGGCATCAGAATGTAATTAATGGTTGCACATTATCAAGCAGCTGTTAGAGTGCTTTGTTCTGGTGCCAGCTCAGCAGTAGCCTCGTGCCTGTCTGTGCTAGGTAAGAGCGGGGATTCTCTCTTACTGGAGCCATTCTACATCTGTATAAACCTCTCATCTGCCCGAATCAAAAGCTTGTAGAGGGCAGGGTCGATGAGAGTGCTTTTTAATTAGCTAGGCTATCATTGTAATTTTCGACCCTTTTTGTTTTAATCATATTGCCACTTTACTATTATTGAGATATGCTTAATTATTCTATTATTAAATAAAAATAGAATTGCCAACACAGCTAAGGGGCAGTTAATTTTCAGCACAGTTAAAGAACAGCATACAAAGAGGAAAAAATTATTTTCATAGTTCAATAACTTCCTTTGGTTCTGTAGTGTTTATTCCAGTCCTTTCTCAATCATGTGAACATGATGTCATTTGTGCTTCTCCGATTTCAACACATAGTATCATTTGACAGGCATGCACAACCCACAAACCAGTACAGCTATTAAGGCCAGTCAAGTCAGCAGTCAAGGGTAATAGGCAGCTTTGGAAAACTGGTATTCATTCATTTGTTTCTGCATCAGGACTCTGTAGTAGCAAAAAGGAGACAGAACTGTGGGTCACTAGGTTTTGAAAAGTTGTGGGAAGAAGATTCTTGAAGGAGGTGTAATTCTCACAAACTTTGTCTGACTCATTAAACACATTTCCCTGAATCACTGCTACTCACAGTCTGACCAAAAAAAAAAAAAAAAAGTACAAATGATCGTCTGTTCACCATAGTGATGACCTCATTGGATCCATAGCCCTTTTGGGTGCAATCCAAATGTTTTTCTTTCCAAGTTTTATGAGATTTCCTCTCCTGATATGTGTCATTAAGGCTGAATGAGTGGGTACTCTATTTTGTAATTAGGGGATGCTGTAAGTGGTCTGAGTCAGTTGTAGCTAAAGCGACTACAGGAGGAGATGCATCGCAGCTCTGTTAGTGCTTGAAAAAAAGTTGAGTAAACCCACATTTCACAGCCCTGCTGGATTTTATTTACTATGTAAAGCAAAAACATAGCTGAACTCGTATTTAATGTGGAGTCATGTTTATTCATGTTTAGAAACTATAGAGGCTGACTGTGCTTCTTTCCACAGAGCCCCAGACTTGCGGTTTGGAATCTTAGCTATGAGACAAACAACTAAGGTAATGGAAAAATGCAGGAATACAACATCATACATCTTTAAGAACAAGCCAGGGCTGAAGTGCTTTCAAGACTAATGTGTTTTAAATAAATAAAATGAGGTTTTCTTTCCTACATGTTGGCAATATTTGTTTAGACAAGGTTAATTAACATAACCTGCTTTCCGCCAGCTCTCTCTTAAAGTACTTTACTAATTGCTTATATGCACTCAATAAATGCTACAAAAGGCCACTGTAAATTCACTGGACTTTAAATCATCCACACATAACATGAGTGGGTTCCCCATTGATTGCAGCTGGCATCATTACTCAGAAGATCTTACCGCAGTGTTTAAGTAATTGATTAAGATGAACATTGATCAGGGTTTTAGGTGCACTCATATAAATACCCTACATGTGATTCCCTACTATGTAGTGCCCAAGTGCTGACATCACAAATCCTGACATGCAGCACTGCCTGGTTTCATCTCATAAGTGCTAATTTCTGCCTATACCTGCCATTATATTTATGCTTAAGTAGCAGATTATAGATCAGGCCTTGAGTAGCTACTTCAGGCCAAGGGCTACTATGAAAGTGCTGTTTCAGAGACATAATAATCTTACTCAGTGGGAGTGGACAGTGCTGCATTCCTCTGCAGACATAGTTAACATCGAAGCTGATGTACAGTGTTAATAAAGTCATGGGTGTGAAACCATGACGAAATCCATTGAGTCTGAGCATTATGAAACTGTTAGTATTTTCTACAGAAGCTGATGACATACAGTACAGTAAAGTTTACTGTATGACTTTGAAACCACAACATCTGTTTGGTTTTGCAATATTCACCATGTCTCAGCATGCAGTCCTCCCCTGGTGACACACATCCTGTGTCTGATGGGAAAGCAGAGCACTGTGACAAACAAGAGCATCTTCTCAGGGCAGCGAGGGTCATGTGAGCAACACTATGAAAGACTCCAGTCTATGGATATTTCTTTGAGTGCAGATGGCAAGAATTCCTCAGAGAGAACACTGATATTCCCAAAAGATCCCTGACAAGGTAAACAAGTAAACTTCTGGTAGTCTTATTGTCCCCCCCTTCTCTGTTACACAACTACTGTCAAATTCAAAAGGATGGTTGTTGTCTGTTTTAATGTAGAAGAAAAAGCTTAATGCATAGAATATTGTCTTTTGAAATATGTGAAAAAATATCAAGAAAAATATACAGAACCAAAAAGTTCTATGCAAGAACAATGAAGGAAAAAAAAAACCATATATTTACAGAACCAGAGTGAAAATATAGTTTATTTCAACCTGTCCAGCTGAAGAAACTTTAATGTTATTAATCATGTAAAAAGTGAAAGTCAAGGGCTGAATTAAATACTCTTGAAGAAAGGAAACATGCAGTCAGTTTGACACCACAGTACACATATTTATGTATGAACATCTGTTCCACTTGGGGCTATTTTGGCATTGAAGTTTTTAAAATTCAAGGTCGCGTAAAAACTGCATGATCTGCACAACACTTTGCATGATCAAAGTGTCATCATGACTTCAGGGAGCTCTTATTGGACTTAAATGAAAATCTTTAGTTATTCCCAAGTGCCTTGTGGTGAAGTAGAATGTTGGTGCTCTGTATAAACCAAACAGACAATAGAAGTTATTGTGAAATGTTGCATTTCCACAAGCTGCAGTTACTCTGCATGAGCAACTCATGAGTCAGTCTGTGTGGGAAATGTAAATAGTAAATTTATGAGGAAAATTAATAACTTGCAGGATATGAGGGAAACCTTATCTGTCACAAATATGTCTTTAAAAAACTCTTATTTAATTTTTATTTTGACAATCTGACCCACATGTTTTGGCACAAAGTAAATGAGCTCTGCTGAGATAGAGACACATCTGAGTAGGCGAAGCTCTGCTTTATTTATATGTTTACGTAATGACAACACACTAGTAACTTCCAAGGATGGATGGGACTGTGATTTATGAACGATGCTGTCAGGAACCAGACAGTTTTATACCAGTCATCATCTTATGCAAATGTGATGCACAGACATTTAATGTGTAGTGATCTATCCTTGGAGACCTCATGAGGCTTGCAGTATACAAAATGTTAATAAAACAACCGGAGCAAAATGGAAACTGCAGTCATTATGTGTCAGAAGTCAGCAATGAAACTCCCACACTATGGCTTAATTTACTGGAATACAAAAATAAACACAGACAACAAGTTCATATGGGAAACTGAAGAATAATGTGTCAATCATAAGTTTTTGCGCATTTTGAGTCATAAAGTCACAATAAATGTATTTATAAATAATGTGTTAATACATACAGAGACCACTGCATTTTTCTGTGAAATCAGCATGTATGACATCCATTCCATTCATGTATCTGTTGAACTCTGACACAAACACACCTTATTCTACTAAATAAACACCTGATCCATGTCTTATTCAAGAAGAACTAAAAACTACTACTGTGGCCATCACTATCTTCTTACAATAGAAAAAAACAGTTCTATTAGTACCACAAAAGTAATTGAAATAAAAAAAATATCTGTTGGAAACTGTTGGACTTCTGCTCTGACAATGTTCCCAAACTCTGAGGACTGGTTCTTCTATCAGGACAATGCTCCTGGACTCAGCGAGGTCAATAAAGGTGTGGATGACAGACCACCAGATGAAGACCCTGTCATGGCCAGAACAATCTGCAGACCTGAACCCACTTTGAAAACTTCTGGAGGAACATGGAAGGTCACAAACCATGGAACATTGCTGAGACACATAAAAGCTGTCACTGAAAATCAGGGTTATTCCACCAAATATTGATGTATGAACCATTCCCAAGTTGCAATATTAGTATTGTGTTGTTTAGAAATGAATATGAACTGGTTTTCTTGCTTTATGTCAGCACTGTGATGAACTGGTGACATGTCCAGGGTGCACCCAGGCTCCAGTGACCCCAATGACCCTAGTGAGGATAAAGTGGGTCAGAAAATGAATGAATGGTTTTCTTTGCATTATTTGATTCTGAAAACACTGCATCTTTTTGTTATTTTGACCATGTGCCATGTTCTGCAAATATATGCTCTAAATAACAAAATTTTTATTTGAAATTTGGGAGAAATGTTGTCGATAGTTAAGAGAATAAAACAAAAATATTTATTTTACTCGAACACGTACCTACAAATGGTAAAATCAGAGAAAGTAATACTTTTGCTGAGGTCTCCCTCCTTTTTCCAGAGCTGTACATTATATTCACACATCATAATGAATACATTTCCCTTCAACACAATAAAATAAAATATACAAGGACAAATGTTTTGAAACATTTTCTTTTTCCTGGAAAAGGAGTTTGTTTTTTAAGTGTGTATCAGATTGCTCATTTCTTTACACTCCCACTCCTTTCGTTTTGAGATGTTGCTAGTTAATTGTTTTCTCAGCATTTACCAAATACAGTACCAGATCAAAAAAACAAAAGAGCAAAAACAAAACATAAATACTTAGTTTAATCATGAGGAAACATGACCAGTGTCAGCAACAGTGAGAGAGCTAGGTAAATTGGATCTGAATCGATGAGTGGGAGTGATGGGTTGTGGGAAATGTGAGTTCATTTCCTCTCTCAACAAGGTTCAGTAAGCAAAAGTGTGCTACATCAACATGCAGGCATTTACTGAGCATCACACAGAGACGTAAAGAACATTTAATCTCACTCACTGTAATGAAAGAAGGGAAAATAACGTGTGTAAAAGCTCAAACACAATGTTAAACATCCTGTGATTAAACTGATTTTCACAATATTCCCCAGTAACAGGAGATCTTTAATCTTGAATGTATCTTTGTGCAGCAGTATGTGTGTATTTGCAGAGAAATCTAAATTTGTCAGTATATGTTGGAGAGGCAGTAGAACACAGCTGAGTCCTGTGGAGAGGTTGTGTCTGGGCCACTAAACATGTCTGTGTGCTGAGTACGATTAGATGCACCAGACCATCTGCTTTCTACAACGGGACGCTAAAGAGCGAGTGGGAAAGGCAAGAGTTTCTTGTGGCAGCGTCCCTAATCAATGAGTATTGATTCCTCACTTATCTCAAATACAGCCTGGCTGATGAGATGTCACACATCTGCCCTCCTGCAGTGAGGGAGAGTGTGGGGGTGTGAGCTGGATATGCACTGCGCTGTGTTACAAATGCTGCACTAAATGTACACAACTGAAATACAAACATATGTGTGGAAATGAGCAAGTATGGGAGTAGACCGACAGACACAAAGAAGCACAAATCACAGAGACTCCCATCTGTAGACGTGTAGATGTACAGGAGGTAGCCATTAGAGTATCCCCCTTTTTCAGATTCAGCTCATCAGAGCTTGCATAGACAGTCATCCTCTTGCTGTCCTGCTCAACATCCATCTCTAAAGCTCCGTCGGCTGCTCTCACTCTCTTGTTGCAGGCAGACAATTAATCAGTGCTTTGTCGGCCGGATGGCTCACATTCACTGCAGCTGCTGTGCTCAGCAGAAAGGTAAAATAAATAAAGGCCAAGCACGCCCTCTAAACTGACAACTATGCGGATGGATGGATGGATGGATGGATGGATGGATGGATGGATGGATGGATGGATGGATGGATGGATGGATGGATGGTCGGTCATGACAATGGTGGCTTTGATGGCAACATCCTTTTGCAGAGCTTTGAGTGATATGACATACTCCGACAGAAACGGTTATTGTTATTGTCCACTACAGGTGGGATGGCATCAGTGACAGTAGCATTAACTTTGGTGCCAGGTGACAATAAAACAATAATAGGTTCATGCAGAAAACAAAAAAAACAAAAAAAAAAACACTCATGCTTCAGAATAAAGTGTCACCACTGTACATACATTTAATTTATATGTGCGTTCTTCACATCAACAATTCTACTGGTATATTGTGAATTAACCCTTTGCATAAAATCTTGATATCAAGATTTCAAAATCTGTTTCATTCAATTGTGCTGCTTGTCGCAATAGATTCAAGATTCACTTTATTGTCATTCAGGCACAATACCAACACGATACAGCGCAGAATGCAATTGCGTCTCATCAGCTTATTTCATAAACACAAGAAATATAAAAACACCTTAAGAGCCAGAAATATATTGCAACAACTACAGAAATAAATAAGACAATAAAGCATAAAAAGGCAATAGATTAAAACCACTATAAATATTAATATAACAATTAAAGGGCAACTTTGGTCATTTTCAACATGCTTTCTATTGCACGAGCTACCCAAGAAATGCCTGTACCGAAGACGCGAGAAGTTTTAGTGCAACCTACATCGAGATTTTTGACCGGAAAGTTAGCGCTCACAGCTAACCCATAGGAGCAGGTTTTTAAGTTGTGTTTTTAACAACTTAACATGCTCCAAATCTTACCACAAAAGTCACGCAACATCAGAAGAAACCTTACAACACAGCCCTGTGGCATTTATGACTCAAAGCGAATGAAAACTATGTTAAAAAACCAGTGTGTTTGTTCAACCAGCAACTTACCAGTTTGTTTACAGCCCTGGCTTCCGGTAGCCCAAAGAAGTTGATCATCGAATGCACTTTCTCACTCTTCGATGCAGAGACTTGTAGACTCGACGATCGACTTGTTTGGGCTACCAGAAGCCAGGGCTGTAAACAAACTGGTAAGTTGCTACTTGAACAAACACACCGTTTTAACATCATTTTCATTTGCTTTGAGTCATAAATGCCACAGGGCTGTGTTTTAAGGTGTCTTCTGATGTTGTGTGACTTTTGTGGTAAGATTTGGAGCATGTTAAGTTGTTAAAAACACAACTTACAAACTTGCCCCTATGAGTTAGCTGTGAGCGCTAACTTTCCAGTCAAAAATCTTGATGTAGGTTGCACTAAAACTTCTCGGGTCTTCGGTACATGCATTTCTCGGGTAGCTCAAGCAATAGAAAGCATGTTGAAAATGACAGAAGTTGCCCTTTAATATATAGATAGGTTAAAATAATTGCACATAAAACGATAATTCCAGTAAAAGATTATACCTGAGAGGATGAAGTGTGTTACCTTATTACACAGATGTGTTCAACAGTCTGATGGCAGTCGGCAGCTAATACTACAACTTTAGAGCTTAATGGGTTTACATAGTATTTCAGTGAGGTGCCTTTAAGGTAAATATAAATGTGAATTGTTCATAGATGGTATGTTTAGGTTGTTTTCTGCCAAAAGGACTACTAATTCTATTTACAATAAGAGGTGGTTGTGACATGAGTGTTATTTAGGTTTTTATAGATGGGGCTTTGTTTGGACAAACACTTTGCAAAGATGTGACGGAAAATTACTTCCAATGAGTACAATCTGTCATGTTCCTTTTGACTGACTATTTTATTATACAGTATTTGTGTGCCTTAGCAGTTTTAACTTATTACTATTATTATTTTTAGTAAGTGGGGATTTTGTACTTCTATTTTGTATTTATTTATTTACGTCTTTCCTGGAATCTGGAGGAGATGTGTGCCGGGAGGGGGATTTGTTGGCATGTTGTCTACTTGTTTGACTTTTGGATCAAACAGCAGAACCCGTGTTCTTTGTTTTTATATGCGGAAGAAAACAATAAACAGAATGTTAAAAAAGTTACTTGCAATAAATATACTTAAAGGTTCAATTTGTTCCATTTACGTGTGTTTAAGAGAAGTTTGTTCCCATCAGTTGTTGTTAACAGTTCCGTTTCAATAAATGTTAGAAATAAATGTAAAAAAAATTATCGAACTATTCATACATGAATTGAAAAAGTAATCAATACATGTATACTTTATTGCATAATGTTCCATATTACACTTTTCAATGAAGCCCAAAAACCTACAGGTGCCAAGATGGAGACCTGGATTTTGTGTATGTAGCATCAAGGGAAGGCACAAAAAAAAAAAAAAAAAAAAAAAAAAAAAAATTGGGCTGATCCTTCAATGGTGAATTGCATTAGCATTATACAGACCATTTGCATTATACAGACCATTTGCATAAATGTTCAGTGCTATCTTTTTATTCTGGCAGGTGGGTTGCAAAAAAGCCAAATGAGCACACTTTATAACCGGAGATCAAATGGCCAACAGCAGCTTTAGGATCATGATGACACTGCGCTGAATGTGCGTTAATACTGTTGCTCTCTCTCCTACTTAATTTCAACATTCAAGCAGAATTCTTCAGTGTGAGGACATCTTCTCTGTCTAATCCTTACTATATGGAGAGTTGTATTGTCACTGCACAAACACACTATAAATAGTAGATTTCAGAGGCTGAGGATTGGCATTATGATTTAAATGAGAGGAGAAAAATCACATTTTATTTCATTTTCCAGCTGTTTTGTGGCATAATGAGTGTTCACATCACATTTTCTGATAGAATTGACAACAGTAATCCATTTTACACCGAACAGATAGAGCATGCAGCGGTGGAGAAATGATAGTTACAGTGACTTTTATCTGAAATTGCTCACTGACCGACATAGAAGAAGGTGGGAAGTTGTGATCATGTCAAATCTTAATCACAATTCAGGGAGCAGACAACTTCATGAGCAATGAAATCTGTCTGGAAGAGCTGATATATTTTAGACAAAAGCTGATTTATTGGTGGTGTCTCTGCGTTGTCCTATGGCATTTTTGATATCCTTTTGAAAGCTTTAAAGAAATCCTCAGTATCTCCTTCCATACCAGAGTGGTTGCATCACTCTTGCACAAGCCTGAATTTCTGCTTCGCTCCGATGTCCACTGCCCCCACTGATCCTGAGCAGTACTTTTCTGTATAGTGTACAGCAACTCTCCCACTGTTACTGAATTCACAGTTGAGACACAGGATCTAAATACAACAGCTTGTGATTTTTTGGACATACAGTCACAGAAAAAAATATTAAACCATCAGAAGTCATTAAAAACAATGGTTATGCTATCAAGTACTAACTCCTGTGTGTATCATGTGACTAAAACAGGCAGAAAAGAAAACATGGAATGTCTAAAGCACTGTTTTTGTCAGTACAGTGACATAGATATTGATGTAAGAACTGAAGTGATTTTAGTTATCATCAAGAAAACATGGAAAATGGATAGATATCAGCTCTGAAATTAAATTCTTAAGAGATATTTTTGTTGTTATTATATTTGTTCGAACTAATGTACCTTTACTTGTACCAGGCATTAAAAGGAATAAGAAATTGAAGAAAACAAGGGTGGTCTAATGGTAATGAGTTGTTCTATCAGCCTCTAGTGATCAGAAAAAAATAGTTATGGTAATGATGAAACAGTAAATATGTTGCAGCAATCAAATTATGCCAGTTATAAATACCTTTTGTGGTTATTCTGTGGTAAAATAGTGCCTTCATACTGTACATGGCAGAATAAAAAAGGCAAAAACTGGCAAAGAATCGGAGCTGAAATGATGTTATAAATGTATGTATGACTATCATGCAATTACAGAAGCATGTACAAAATGAGCTCCTAATTTGCAGATCATGACTGCTATGAAATGCAATTAATGGATTCGTGATTTATTTAGTGAGCTGTGATGAATGAGTTCCTCTGGGCTCACAGAGACAGATTGCTGCAAACAACACTACATCTTAGCCAAGCCGTCCTCTTCCAGAAAATGAAGGGAAAGAAAAAATTACAAGGCACAAATTACAGTTTAAAAAAAAATAAATCAGAGAAATCTAGATGCAAGTTAAAGCGTAAAATGATCTTATTTCACCACATTATGCTTGATGGAAAGTGAAATCAGCTGACACACTGAGCATGTCAGTCTGAGCTGTGTCTGTAAATTAACATAGTTATCAGAACATGAGGTGTAGAGCCTGTTGTTCAGGATGAGGGAGGTAGAGTGCCAAGCAGAGGGCACACACTATCTTTCGTTTTGAAGGAACACGAGTGCCAGGGGAACAGTCTGAAAAATCTAAGACAACACAAATCCCTGGATAACTGCCATGTCCCTGCAGGTGCAAGCGAGCATCCGAAAGATTTAAGGAGAAAACAGAACCCAACTTTGTGATAATCGCTAGTACGCTTTGGAAATCTCTGCTTTGTAGTTAAGCTTTGTTTGAATATAATGTGAGCGATTAATAAGGATGCGAGGGAAGCATTCATAAAGCTGCAAAGCCTCTGTTTATCTTAGCTGTACAAACCTAAATGTCTCTTGTGCTGTCGATTTAGTTGCAACATGCGTACCGCGTGTGTGACCTGATGAAGTGATGCTACATGGGGGGGAAATGTAAATAAGACCTGAGTTGAAACATCCTTGAGGATATTGCACTCATTTACAATAGCACCCCCATCAGCTGCTAAAATTCAGTGCGGCGGAGGCCTAAATATGCAAATGTCACACTCAAATCCCATTTTGCTGTCAGATATTTGCTGAGTGAAAAGAGCCTGATGAGCTTCACAATGACTTAACTTCCACCCCTTCCTGTCTCGGCATAACAGGTGTTTAGAGTGTTTCCCAATAATCATGTCCCCACCAGATGTTGCCAAGCAACTGATTAATTAGTAGAGCCTTCTGAGTGTGCAACAGTCAGATGATAATGGGAGGTCATTATTAGTCACACTTCACTTGAATCAGACTCAGACTATATCTAAGAATACATTTAAGACACTGAACCTCGAAAAGTGCCAAAAAGAATGTCCAAAAAACCCATAAGACATACCATAAAAACATAACAGGTAACAGGGGTGTCAAACGTCTTTTCATTCAGGGGTTCAGGGTACAGCTCAATTTCATCTCAAGAGCCCAGTAAAATAATAACATCAGTACTAATGATTAAAAACTTAGAACTTTTTGCTTTGTTTTACTGCAAAAATGTAAAATTGAACCATGAAAATGTTTAAATTTACAAACCATTCTTTCATTAAAGAAATGTGAACAACAATGAACAACCTGAAACTGTGTAATGATAACAATATCCTGCCTCAGCTTATCATTTATCGATCTGCATTACAGGTCCCAGGGGATCAATACAGGAGCAAAAGACTGAGAAAACAGCCATAACAGTTCAAATTTAACAGTTTGGAATTGTCTCTATCTATCTATCTATCTATCTATCTATCTATCTATCTATCTATCTATCTATCTATCTAGTTAGTACAAGTACATTTATTTTCATTGAAGCTCACAGCTGAATGTCAAAATGACGACAGCCTGCTTTAACAGCACTTAGTCCACATGGTGGGAGATGCCCCCCAGGTCAATGTTTTTATATTTTTATCTTTTTAGCTGATGAGGACTATTCAGTTATTGGTTAACTCATGTCAACAGGATAATGGAGGCAATTAGATACAAACCTACTGGTACTTCATTTTGCTTTTACAGATTCAGGTAAAGGGGAATAACTATATATTCTGAATTGGAGCCACTGACATTACTATTAATGGCAGTTTGTAGATGACATGGCAGTTAACTGGGTTACGGACACTAAGGCAAAGGGCTGCAACTGCTCCGTGTTCTCAGTGCAGCTGGTTTAAAACATACTGAAGCACAAACACAGTGAACACAGAGGACAAAGTCACCTTTACCTTGATGTTCTTTGGTTTTTGTGCTGTGTCATACATACGGATCATCATTCTTTCATGCTGCTGATGCTTTGCCCTATCCTTTCACTCTTCCTGGGTAAATATGAATATTTACTGTTGTTGTCAGAATTTTTCCCCGACTGATATCTACAGCTCACTGTCAAACAGACAGACAGTTGCTTTCCTCCTGTTGTGGACTTTGTGACATACTGTCATAACACATAACTGTCATGAAACCTTTTCACTCTAGTATCAACAATTTTCTCAGGAAATGGGATGGGGATCATCAAGCTAATGCCAAGCTGTTCATGTGTACAGAGCCAGACGGGGGGGGCATTACCTAAATAACCTTTTTAAGCAGTGATGACTGACTAGTAATTTGACAATGGGGTGTTTTGGTCATTTTTTGGTTAAAAATACCAGTCATTTGCAATCATTTTCAAGTTGAAACTGCTCAGATGTGATGACCGTTTTTGTCATATCTGATTAAACATCCAACAAATAATATGCTTTGAGTTTTGCTTCCCTTATTCAAACATACAAAGTGATTTTAATACAGTCGCAGGAAAAAATGATTAGACCACCCTTTGTTTTCTTCAATTTCTTGTTCATTTTAATGCCTGGTACAACTAAAGGTACATTAGTCTGGACAAATATAATGAGAATACCAAAAATAGCTCATAATAGTTTAATTTCAGAGCTGATATCTATCCATTTTCTGTTTTCTTGATGATAAAAAAACAAAATCAGTTCTAGTTCTTACATCAAGATCATGGTATTGTACTGACAAAACCGTGCTTTTAGACATTCCATGTTTTCTTTTCTGTCTATTTTAGTCACATGATACACACAGTAGTTAGTAGTGGACTGCATAACCATTGTTTTTGATGTTCCAATCATTTTTTCCACGACTGTATATGATTTTGAGCTGTGGTGGAAAACAGGCCTTTTTTCCCATTGTGTGATATTTAATCCACTAAATACTTGTCAAAATGAGATAGCAAAATACTTACTAAAGCAAATAACTGTTAGCTGTAGCCTAAAAGGGAATGCGATATTACAAAAAAAAAAAAAAAAAAAAAGGGATTATCATAATTCATGGTAATCAACACTCAATGTTTCACTGGATTGAATGCCTAAGCCAAGCATTTTCTGTAACTTTGGAGAAAGGATCAGTCAAAGTACTGAACTGTTGCTCATGGGAAAAAGATAATACAATCAGCAAAATATCAGTTAAAGACAGAATGTGTGTCTGCATGAAAATGAAGTCTGTGATCCAAAATACCCACTGGTGGTCCTTTCAGAGTCCATGCAGCACTATGTACATTTCTTATCAATACCAAAACGCTATCTTTGTCGTGTAAGCCTTTTACTTTACACCAACTGTGAACTGAATTCCTAACGAATCATCTGAATGGTTAAAAGGCTCTTCATCTTTTCATATGATGAAAAATGCTTGGACTATTCTCGCCTGATAAACTGGATATTTACGTCCAAGCCAGTGTTTTCAATGCACTAAAACGCAACTTTTTTTTAACTTACATACTGCAGACATTATCAGTTTGCCCAAGTTGGACAAGGGCTACCACGTCATCATCGGGTTAATATGGGTACGTGAATTAATTGGGAGGATGGTGAAGTTATGTGAACCATGATAGAGAGCTAAATGGTTCAATTTTCTCTGTCAGGTGGACACACACCCCACACATCACTCTTGGCAGACAGGGAGGCTAAGAGATACCAATTAATCTCCCCTGGTTATTATGGGGCAGAGCGGCACAGAAAATGGATGGGCAAAGCTCACTCAGACAGATAGAGGATATGTAATTTGCTGGGGATTGCTGCACATTGACTGGAACCAGCTCTAATTAAAAGAGCAGTCGGCAAAAGTTTGACAATTATGCAATAATTTGTAGCAGCCGTAATTAAATTAGTGGATGCTGTCTAATCATAGGTCTACTTTTCTGCATTCTCCATTAAAAAGCATCAGCTATTTCATTATATTTAGCCAAATATTAGCGGTGTTGTGCTCTTTTGACACATTTCAGGATAACATAATGAGAATAAAGTATGTTGACTCATCTAATGGTTAGCCATGTCAGCTACGGGTCCATCGTCTCCTCACACAAAACTGACAGAAGGAATAAACCAGAGAGCAGCGCGTGAGAACTGCAGCAGTATCGGGTGAATATTCTGGGGCGTGAGCTGGTTGTGAAGTGCCTGTCACCACAAGCAGAGTGTACACATGTACTCTCAGTGTTACACATTCCTTAGGATGTATTTGGATTTGTATCATTGTCACATTTATGCCTGCAGCTTTCACTCTGGTTCAGATTTCTCCTATGTACTGTCGGTCTGGAGTGTACACACACAGGGATATTTAGTGTTAAATGAATATTTCTACTAGGTTACAACTTTGTTACCCAACATTTGTTTTTACACACAACTAATTTGTGGAATAAAGTTTTGTTAGAAATGCAAAACTGACTCCATTAGATTATTACATTAAAATAACTGACAAACAATAGGGTCCGAACAAGAGGTACAGTAACACATGGACACATGTGGTGTTCACCAGTCTATATTATACATATTTGAGTAGGTATTTATAAGCACTTTAACATTATGTATAACCAGAGATGTATAAAGTACTGGAGTAGAGGAGTGCAGTAGAAATACAAGAGTTATATCAAAAAATTGACTTGAGTAAAAGTTGAAGTGTTCTTTAAACATCATACTTAACTCATTCACTGCCAATGACGTGTTTTGGCATCAGTCAGCTTTCATTGGGGGGGTTGCTAGGAAACGACCTGGCGCAACTTTGAGGAAGTATTTAGCGTTCAGGCATT
>JAQQZY010000024.1:18674567-18694324 GCA_030068375.1 Ostorhinchus rueppellii | reverse complement strand
AGACTGTAATTAACAGGTTCTTTTTGCATATTATCTCCATGAAGTGAGTCATAACTAGTATGAGAGTAGAAGTAGAGGATGTAAAAATGAGACAAAACATCAGATTAGCTGCATTAAAATATTCAAGTATATCACTTGATGATATCATTTCAAAAATTAAACACATGGGGCCTGATTTACTAACAGTTTGCGTGTGCAAAAACGTGTGCAAACTGGACTTCACACGCAAAAACACACTGAAGCTGATTTACTAACAGGACGCACTAAGGATTGTGTCCCTCAGTTAAGCAAAATAGCACACGCAGTCCGTTTAGCGTGTTCGCCGTGATGAATATATGGGCGTTTCTGACAGAAGACGCAAAATTATTGGGAGGAGTACATGCAAATGATTATTTAGCGCACACAATGTGATTTACCAAACCTGAAAGGGGTTGTGGCAGCTGATTTTTGCGTCTATATTTAGCGTGTGTGAAAGGCAGGTACTAACTGGAACAGCTTCACACAGAAGTGTAGAGGAGATGGCAACCAAAGGCAACGCACACAAGGAATCTGTTCTAAACACAGCAACATTTTTGAAATGACACACACACACACACACACACACATATATACTTTATGGCCTCCCCCGCGCCCGGTTCCACCAGCGGCACATCACCATTAGACCAGAACCAGACTCCTGAGAGGCCATAGTTGTTGTTGTAGTCCATCTGCCCCCTTCTCACACGCAGGGAAAACCAAGCCGGACGGGTTCTAGCGCTACACAACACACACACACACACACACACACACACGGTACTTTGCATGGAGTTGTGACTGAACTTCTGAACATCTGTATCAGCACAAATGTGGTGGTGGGGGGGGTGTTCTCTCGTGCCCACGGACTTAAAAGTTTTCCTTCACCACAGAGCGACATGTGGAGGGAAGGTGTTTATGTCACTAATAACACACTTCACCACTGATGAACAGCAACAGACAAACACCTATATCACCCTCCGTGTGGAAACAGAGCTACTTCATATTGTTTAGTGCTGGGGTATCCCACAGCAGTTTTTACAGCATGCTGTCTCCATGACAACAACAAGTAGCACACGCAAAAATCCTCATTTAAATACAGCTGTCTCCAAGACTTTATGCCTGTGGTCGTTTGCACACGCAATCTCAGTTGATCACCCATGACACGCAAATGAATTGCACACGTTATTTTTAGGGAGAGCAAACAGGTTTGCTCCGCTATTTGCGTTCTTAGTAAATCAGGCCCATGGTGTACAAATGAGTGGACAATTGTAACTCCATAAAAAGTAGTTTCATTCAAAAAATAGCAATCACGCTATTTTTTTTTTTCCATACCTAAAGAGGAATAAAAACAGTAAGGACAAAAAAAACTAAGGTTTTTGTAATTCATGCATCAAAGGGTTAACGTTACTGTGTGCACATATTCCATTTGACCATACATTCAGAGGACTTGCATATGTACATGCAACACTGACATGACTTTTCAAAGTTACTAGTGGTTGGTTTCCACGTATTGTTGGTTCCATCAAAACCAAACTACCAGCTTTTTTAATTGCTGCAAGACATGGAAAGTTGTCAACTTCTTTTGCTCTTTTGTGTTTTTGACAAGTTCTCAACACTGTGCAGGACAACCACATGCGTTACAAGCCTGTCAGACTGAGAGGGCTGCAGTCCAGAGAGTATTTCAATCTTCAAAGGGAACATCCCGGCCGAATGTCCTGTCGATTAGTTGTGAAAGGAACATTTCATTCTACTCCACAGCCTGACCACCTCATATGTTTTCCCCCGGAGCAAGTCCTTTCCCAGGCTTTATCACACCTTTTCTAACCCGATTTGCACCCTTTAAAGTACATTTTTCTCATAAATTACAACCCTGTCTGGATCAGAGCATAACTTTCTTTCTCTGGAGTCTATGTGTCATTTCTTTAGAATAAGTGAGAGGCGTCAGGCTTGACTGTTTTTTTTGTACATGAACAGCTTAAAACACATGGAACGAAAACACAGCTACGCTTCAAAAAGTCATGTATACATAAATACACAAAGTATACATTGTCACGCAATTACCTTTGAGCCTAAAGTCACAACTCTGATCTGTCTGGCACCGTCTTGGCAAGTGTTCCTGTCAGGTCGCCTGTTTTTACACACTCTCTTCATCTGTCCTCATCGCTCAGTCAGCCAGCCACTGATGCTGTCATGAAGCCCTGCAGATCGCTGAGCAGACTGTCTACATGCTTCAGTGCCAGCTGTGCAGATGGCGATTGGCACTTTTCACAGTTGCAGAAGGCTGCGGTACAAAGCAGCCCCTGTGGATCAATTACATACTCCTGGCCTCTGCGACACACCCAAGACAAGTAAATTAAAGGAGCAGAGAGATGCAGTACACAAGTGATCCTTTTTATTCTAATTCATGCATGCTAGTACATGAGTTGATGCCATTGAGCTTCCATATTTCCAACCTATCAGCAGGATTGCATCTGTTTGACAGTCTCTTCACAATGCAAATGTGTAGTCACGGATCACACTGGGAACATGGCGTAGGCTGCACACATGCCAACACAGAGCTATGTTCTGCAGAAAAGCCCATTAAAAATGCACTCAATGCACAGTTGGTGATTTGAAAGTTCCTGATGCAATGTACGCTACTGCTGTGGAAACATTACGAGTCACTGTAAAATGGACCACGGCTCACTGTTGTTGGATGAGGATGGGGGTTAAAAACTGGAGGTGTGCTTCATCAGGGTGTTCACTTCAGACACTTCCAGACTGTTTTGGCTTCGTGCAGATTGTCCCGTTTTGTTTTGCAGTGGCGCTCAACTTCCAGTCTCTGGGGTTGCCTACGGACCTGTACGATGGCCGTTTCCAGGACAACGGAGGCTGTGGATACGTCCTGAAGCCGGATGTGCTCACGTCCACTCAGAGGAGATTTGATCCTGGGTGCATCCAGCTCAGACAGAGACACACACACCTGCTGCTTAAGGTACAGCTCTGACAATGAATAATCCACTCTGGGTGGATTTATGGATTAAGGTGTAATGTTACCAGGGTGTGTGTGTGTGCGTGTGTGTGTGTGTGTGTGTGTGTGTGTGTGCGTGTGTGTGTGCGTGTCTTGTATACATGTATGCATGTGTGTGCCCTCCAATCTAGGACATTGTGTAGTGTAACTCATCCACGTTCTTGCCTCCAGATAAATGATTTTCTATGATCTTGTGAACCAACAATGATGTAAAACTCCCTCTGAGTGTCTCCATTTAATTAGATTATCTCCCTTGAGTAAAGAGAAAGAAGTGAAAGAAAAGAAGGAAGGGATTTTAACACAACTAGACCTGGGGACTAATTAATCAGTCAACTCTAATGCATTTTTAGCATGCTGAGGAGCAGAAACAGCAACTCCAACGTATGCCCCACGTTATAGTCACACCTGTAGTCGCTCACTAACTCTTCAATCCTACAGATCCTTTCTTCTTATGCTGAAGATTCAAGGTTCATGTATTGTCGGTCATTCAATGCAGCACATGAAAAACCAAATACATACTCAGGTAAAAGGATAAAAACCCTGCCACTTTGCACACACACTGTAAATGCTGTGATGTGATTTATTTATGGATGTTTATATTTACATCTATATTTTTATTATTGTTTTTACCTTATTTTAGTATTTAGTCTTTTTTGTCATTTTTCTACAGTGAGTAAAGTCAAATTCCTTGTTTGTGTACAAACTTGACAAATAAAGCTGATTCTGAAAGGATCTAAAAAAAACAAAAACCAGACACACACAAGCAAAACACATTCATTTGTTAAATTCAATTTAGATGAAAGTAAAAGTCAGATTTCAGATAGATTTTAAAATGTATTTATTGCCAATTTATTGTGAATTCTGGATAACATTAACACCAAACATACTTACGATACAATTATATGTACTTTTGATCACATTTAGTGTTTACGGTTGGATTATGCTCTCATCTGATTGTGTGTCTCTTTTCTGCACAACCTCTGTTACATTTCTAACGGCCGTACTTTCTGTAAAGATGTAAGAAGTAAATAAACCCTGATCAGCAGAGAATCAGAGTTAAACAAAAGCCTATTAGTGACTGTCTTTTCTAGCGATTTGCACACGTTTGGTGCCTCCTCCCAGCGCAGCGCATGAAATATAAATGCGACGTGTTCTGCTTTTGGATACCCGGAGAAAAAGCTCTACCTTTATTTACTCGCATCATCATTGTGTTTTATTTGATCACTTCAGGGAGAATTCTGCCATCTTGGCTTGGCTCTCAGCTCAGTGGGAATCAGAGTCATGAGCAGCATTTGGTGTTAGAACTTAGGTTGGGTTGAGTTTTCGGTCTTTGAACCGTAAATTATTCATCTTCTCAGGAAAACAATGTCTACCCTTGAGCTTTCATAGGGGCTATTTAGCATAAAACTCTCCACTACTATAACCAACAGTCTATTTTTTTTTTTTTTTTTTTATAACAAATCTTCAAAGTGCTATCTGAGTTTGAGGAGTCTGCACACGACTGTTGTAACTGTGGATGAGTGTAATGCGGGGCTTTTTGAAGCATGACTTTTAGAGAGGAAAGGGACTGTAATTTTGGGCCGGACACAGTAAAGCTCCATCAGTGCCAAGCCGGGCATGTCGTGATAAGTACATGCAGGTTTGTCTTTGATCAGGCCCGGGAAGAGAAGGCTCAGTGTGAGAGGACTGCAGATAAGCCTGCCTCTCCCTCCAGACTCGTGTAATTACAGTTTTCTCTACATTTCACCGCTCTTCTTCCCCCTCCCCTTATTATCTCCTCCCTTCCTCATTTTATTAGCGCTAATATTTAATATTTATCTAAGATATGCATTTTCCTCTGCTTCTGCCAATCTACAGGTGATCAGCGGATCAAATTTACCTTCATCCAGGACTAGTAAAGATCTGCACCTCTTTGTCAGGGTGGAGATTCACGGGATTGCATCCGACTGCCACAGAAAAAGCACACAGTCTGTCAAAAATAACCGTAAGTAGTGCAAGATAAACACAAGTGAGACGTCTCAGCACATAGACTGGCTGATTCAGCTCGACTTTGTCAGTCTTAGCTCAACACGCATGAGCCCGAAGACAAGATTTCATTATGCGAGTGTAACTTTGTGACATCTTTGCAATACAACGGCGCCGTTCCAAGGCTAAAAGTTACAATAATAGTGTGATAATAGAGTAGGCACACGAGGCCAAAACACTCTCACCTCTTGCTCTTTAAAAATAAATACATGGTAAAATATTTTTAGTCTTAACAAATACAAATAAAAAATACATAGGTGACAGACCAAAATACACCACTACCCACGTAAACTACATTCTGCTGAGTTTTCTGTGACAGCAGTATTTGTGGTTTCTCCAAGGTATCTTTTTCCTGCTCATAAAATCACTTTCCCAGTAAGCTGCTGTTTTTAAGAGAAATAGGATGATGAGTCTTTTTTTTTTTTTTTTTTTTTTAAATGTAAAAATGGATTTGTGTCATGCAGCCCTGCTATGGTTGGAAACAGACACTGAACACAGGATAAAGTGCTACCTTGCCTTCATGCGCCACATTAATCCTCATGCACATGTATTTCTGTGTTAAACTGGCATTAGCCTCTAAAATACACTGTCTGTAAAATGAAACAAACCTCATTGGGTGAAAATGTACTTTCTACCATAACACAGCGGTGATTAGATACTGCATGCTGGCTGGTTTCAGACAAGTGAGAAGGAGAGAGGAGATAGCGGGAGTGTTGGAGGCTGCACAGAGCAGTTAAGCATGAGTATAAATCATGAAATCATTTCACACTATGAAACAGAAAAGGCCACTGGTGAATACAAATGAATGTAGATTTGGAGAAAAACTTCAACAGATCTTATTTTCAAAATGCAAAGATTATAATCCCTACTTATATCTGTGTACAACAAAACAGCACCCATGCATCACTTTATGTTGTGTGTGTGTGTGTTTTTTTTGTTTTTTTTTTTCCTTTTTCAAATGTGATAATGACTCAACTCTGGGTTGGTTAAATATAATAAATAAATGATTAAGTTTTATGTTACTAAAAAACTCCTGGATTTAGAGCAAAGCAGCCTGAAAAAGAGCTTAGAATGAAGTAGTTAAAGCATGGCACTCTCACCAAGGACAATGGGAACTGACATTTATGCAGTATTTATCGTAATCCGTGAATAATAACACAGGTAATTGGGCAAATCTGAGAAAGGTGGCAAAACAGTAAACTCCAAAACAAACTACAAATGCACATTCTGCATCATACACGTGCTATACTGAATATTCCAGCCCGGGGTTCCAGCTGTAGATCTTTCTACGTCATAACTGAGCATTCAATCGTCCGTTCTGCCACACGTGGGTGCTTTATGTTTTTACCTTTTCAGCCCTGAGTCCGTACTGGGACACAGCCATGAATTTCAGCATCAGCGTCCCTGAGCTCTGCCTCGTCCAGTTCTGTGTTCGGGACCAGACGGGCCTCTTCAGCAGTGAATCTGTGTGTCAGTACACGCTGCCCTTCATGAGCCTGAAGAAAGGTGAGCCCCAAAGGCAGAAAGAGTGAGAGGGGGCGGGGTGTCAGAGTCAGATGAAGTGCTGAATTACATCAGATGACATTGTGCGACCATTATTGTATTTCCGTACATTCAGCATGTCAGCAGAGAAGGTTACACTCCTGTGTATTTATGGAAATGTTCCTGTAGTTCTATATGCTCCTCATGTGTTTACCATACTTGTGATAGGATTTGTTTTGTTTGCTTCTCCCCCCCTCCCTTCTGTCTTTTTACCTCCAGGCTACCGCTGGGTGCCTCTCCGGTCCCGAGATGGATGCAGTCTGGATTCCTCCTCCCTCTTCATCTTTGTATGGTATTCCTAGAAACAGCTCTTCGTATCAGACATACCTCGCCAACAGACAGAAAAGCGTGGCTGATGCAGCAACAACAACAAATATATAAATAAATCAAAGCACCATTTCCTCAGATATAAATACCAGTTTTATTGTCAGAAAATAGATTTTGCCTGCACTGTGTGCTGCAGAGGAAAAGACCAGAGGGTTCCAGCCGGCCTGAAAAGATATTCTCTGCTTTGTTATAATCAAATTCCAAAAAGGAAAAACCCTGGAGTAAAATACTAGGGTTTTTATTTTATTTTTTTTTATATTATTAAATAATTCATCATTGATAGAAGTGCAACCGCTGTGGTATCTACTGGGTTGAGAGGACGATTGAAAACATCCTCAGGAACTTTCCTGTTTTGTCTTCATCACCTCTTCCAAAACAATGCATGTATTTTAATTAGAGCTGAAAGTGATGAGTAATGCCAGGACGCATTAGTAGTCCGTGAGCACTACAATGAAAGAGTGCAAGGGCTTCTAAGCCTACCTCCCTGCAAGAGACTCAGCAGGGAATAATATAAATAGCATTCACAGAGGTATACATTATTGAACCAAATCCAGTGCAGGGAAGTCTATTCCTATCCTTGTTCATCGCTAAATCCTATGAATGAGGCAGGGGAGAGTACGGGTCAGCAGGCCTGTCAGGAGGATGGCATTAAGATAACATGAAGACCTGCCTTAATCTAGAGTGAGTGTATGTGGGGGGTGGGTTTGTTTTTCTGTGGGTTTTGCTTTGCCGTGTCACAGTCTGCTTTGGCGTGTGTGTGCATGTACGTGTGGAGCCGGATTTGAATGCAACTGATGATCAGACAAAGGATGGAATGAGGGGCAGAGTGTTAAGTCACCGCCTCGGGCTAGAAAGACACAGTTGTCATCCTGCTCACATACACACACACGCACAGGCGCACGCTCTCGCCCTCCTCCCCTTTCTAAATCCACCGGTCAAGGACGTCCATCTGACACAGCCCAAAGGGACAAACATAGTCAGTCTGAGCAGGTAACGGGCAGGCTGCTCCGACAGCGCTGCATCACCTCCTCCTTAATCTGTCATATTGGCAGTTTTGGACACACACACAGACACTCACACACACACACACACACTGACAGGGACTGTTTAGACTCACAATGAGGAAAACCAAGTCATTCCACAAACCAAAGTGCAAGAATGTTACGTATAAAACAGTATTCCTTCATTTTTCCGTCACCAAGGCCTCAGTTAAAATATTATTTCATGAGGGAATATCCTTCATTTGATCAAGATTTAAAAAAAAAAATTAAAAATTCAACTGCATTAAGAATCACAACCACTGTAAACAATCTCCTTTTAAGTCTTCAGCTTTGTAACTCGGTCCAAAAAACCCCCATCAGCTGCCACTGTATTGAGCTCCGCAGTGAGGTTAAGTTGCATTTGATAAATCGGAATAAATGAGAGTTCAGTTCTACTTCTCAGGGTGATTTGTCTCCTTTAAAGAGTCTGGAAAAAAAGGCTTGTGAACTTGTTGTCCCAATGTAGCTGCTCCCCCTGCTGGCCACACGCCCACAGCGCAGCCATCGGAATTCAGATTGCACAGTTCCCAAGGAAAAACCATTTTTCCTTGTCAAGAAGCCCCTCCTCCATTCTAATGTTGGTCGCAGCCACAAACGTCTTCTTGCTCTTAACTGTCACCTCCAGCACCATCCCATACAGGATCGGGACATTACAGTACTCCAGCTGTGGAGACAAAAACCATTTAAGATATCATTTTTCAGTTTCTTCTTCACCACCATTTCTTCTTCTCCATTTCATTTTGCTGCATAAATGATAATGAGAAGTATCAGTTGAGTACGTGGGAAGCTGCTGGTCAGAGTCCGCTGGGTGAAACGCTGAGATCACAGAGACAAGAGAGTGCCACAGGCAGAGCAAACTTAAAAGAACATATCAAAGACATTTACAGAGAAAATGTAGAACTTGCATGACAGTGCAGCTTCTTATAAAGGATTAAAAGCATAAAAGATGCACACACACACAAAAAAAAATCTGCTTTCTTATCCACAGAAAAATCTGGCTGCTGTATCATTTTACTGCACAAGGTTAAAGCTACAGGAGGAAGAAATAAGGAAAATAAAGTGTTGAATTAAACATCCACAACCTTTTAATGCACCTTTTAATGGTCACCCCTATAGATAGAGAATACAAGACCATTTCGAAGAATTAAAACAAAAATATCATGGTTAAGGGATGCTGGTGATTGGACGATGTCAGAAAACGGAGCCAAGAGGAGTTGTGGAAGTCTAGTTTCCTCACTGATCTCTTGAAATACAGTGCAAATTGAAAGGTCACAGTGGATTAAAAAAAAAGTCCTCTGAAGCTTTAATAAATGAATAATAGGAATGTGTGGTTCTGTCACACCTACAGAAGGTCAGTTAGCAAAGGAGATAGGCTTCAATACTTTCTATTCTATACTCAAACGTATTCGCATGTAGGGCCGTGCAATTAGTCGAATTTTGATCACGATTTTGATTTTGTTGTCAAATGATCTCAAAACTCATACAGGGTGACAAAAAAACGGGAACTATTTAACAATCCAATAAAACCAAGAGTGATGGAAGAAAAATATTTCATTCATAGTAATTGAAACCTTAAAACATGCAATTTAAGAAACAATGATGGAATTTTCATTTTTTAAAATTACGCCCTGTATGAATGCATTCTTGAAATCTGCTGTTGAGATTCCTCCTCGTCCTGTTGGTTTCTTCTTTAGGGCAGATCCAGTCTCTTCAAACATCTTATCATGCATTTTGATGGAACAGTGCCACGACGTCCTAAGTTGTAAAAACGTTTGTCAAACTATCACTGTTTTTTATAAAACATTTACATGGCTAACGCACGCTGTTGCCCGTTCCACTGATCCATGGTTACTAAACTGGTGGAGCGTTTACTTGCTCATGGTCACTGTCTCGCAGTGCTGCCACTTGTCTGCCAATACGCACTTCAAAAATTCTCGTTTTTTTGGGTATACTTCCTGTTTTTTGCAGTATAATCGAGTTGAAATGATTTATTTTCCATTTTTCTTTACACAATTTCTGAGACGCGCATGTGCAATACATTCCATTCCATTTCAAAACAGCTGTAAAGTATATATTTGTACTTAAAATTTCATTTTCAATTTGAATGTTTTGCATAAAGAATCAATAACAAAGTGTTTTTTGAAAGAAATGCTGAATAAATGCATGTTAAACTCAAAATTAATCATTTGAATAATCGTAATTTCAATATTGACCTAAAATAATCATATTGATTTTTTCCATAACCGAGCAGCCCAATAGGCATGCATCTAGATAGTAGGAAGGGAAAACGGTACAATACCAGCTCATTAAAAGTGGGGTTGTCGTTATTGCGGACCACTTTTGTCTTTCTCTTGGACCGCTGTTGAGGGTCCGGTCTTAACCGTGTGACCACATAAGCGTCTGGGTTAGCACCGTTGGCCTGTTTCTGTAAAGACAAGACAGAAAAGGCAGTCAGTATTTATACTTTCACCTTTTTTTCCCCCCAACGTTAACGGCTATAACTGATGTATGAATAACAAAGACGCCAACTCACAATGTTCTTCAAGTGCTTTATCAACACTGAGAGTTTTGAGTCAGAGTAAGAAATGTAGAGCTGGATCTGTGGACAGGCTTCTGCAAAGAATCAAAGCATCAGTGCCAATAACACAGAAAGTACCTCTTATTGGGTTTTATTTTTAAAAACAGAAAGTTACCTCTTGCCAGAGTTTCGTGGACTTTCTTGGGGCCGTCCAGAAACAAACTACACACAAATTCATTCTGCAGTTAAGAGTTAAGAGCGAGAGGTGTTTGTAAGAAACCAAAGGCCAATGAGAGAGAACACAGAGCATCGTGCAGAGTCAGAGGAAACACCTACTCCTTTACAGGGTCCCTCAAAAAGCTGCTGTAGGTATTTATTCAGCAGAGACATTTTCCTGTTGTGGGTGAAGGACATCTGAAACCGCCTGGGGAACCTACAAGTAAAGAGGCGGGGTTATCAGTCGGCAATGTTTGATGTAATTCTTCACAATACTGTATGATGTTGAGAAGGCTGTGCATGTTCTACTCACTGAGGCAGTGTCGACTCTATGAAGTACTTCTGCAGCTGCTTATGGATCAGCTCAAAGTCCCCAAATGTCATCTCGCTGGTCAGAAACCCGTCATCAATGCCAACTCTTAAATTATAGATCTAGAAAAAAATGGATAAGATTTGTGTCACTGCAAGGTGAAGAAATGAGGAGCTGTTTTTATCCAAATATTCTCTGTCTGTTTCTATGTCGATTTAAGACAAGACTGAAACTCATGCAAAACAGAAACAAACTGTTTAAAATGCCTCGAGGAAAAGGGTTTTAATATCACATACTATGTTGCACTGTTTTGTTTCACCTCTTATGTTTGCATAGAAAAGTAATTTCCATCAATGACAAAAAAAACAAAAACGGAGTACAGGGAAGTGATGGTATTTCTTTGTACTGCGATGACTGAAAGTTCCAACATTCTTTATTAAATTTTCACGATGCAGAGACACCCTTTTATTTCTACTGCTTTTATGTGGATACCTGAACCCTTTTTTATTTGTTATTGCCTCTAATTCTGCTTGAGGATGAATGTTAGCATCCTTCTGTGCTTCTGCTGACTGACAAGGTTTTCCATCCGAGCCTCCCCACAGATAAGTCTAACAACAGGAAGCCTTTTCTGATCAAAGCGCAGTGAAATGCCAACAACCACAAGTAGCTTTCCTCCCTCGACTCTGAGGAGCGAGGGGAAGACTTTCCAAACACAGCGGCATCGCTGCCTATGAGGCGCTGAGTGACAGCACACCCTGCCACAGGTTATTAATCTCAGAACAAGTGTGTGTGAACCTGCTGTCTGTTTTCAATGTTTCAACCCTCTCCAGGCTATAAGGATCTAACACTAGGCTTTTAGTGAATCAGGCAAATTCTCACTGACATTTTGTTATAAAATGAAGTAAAAAATAAGAAAAACAACTTAGGCTGAATAACTAGGGTACAAAGAGAGACAAGGAGCCTCACCACATCTTTTCCCTTGGCAGTGAATCCCTGGATGACAGCTTCTTGGATGTTGGTGCTCGGAGCAGGGATGCCATCCTGACTTAGAGGTTCTGGTTTCTTCCCCTGAGCGATGCTGTGTGTCAGGAAGTTAAACTTCACTGCAATGCAGCCCATGCTCTCCTTGATTTTCCTACATCAATAGAGACAAAATATTAGGATGCGACAGGAAGAAAGCGCATCAGAATGATACCCATGCTGAAACAGACGCTGGTTACTTTGTGAAGTAGGATGTGGCCTCCAGGTCTGTGTCATGAGGCCTGAGGTTGTTCTGGACGTACTGCAGGACACTGATGTCCTTCACTTCAGGCATTCCTGCTCGCAGCATCTGGGAACCACAGGAGTATTGTTGAAGATGATCTCCATGTACAAGTTGTAATGACATTGGTGTTATTTGGACTTTACCAGCTCTATCAGGCTGAGGATCAGCGCTGAACGCCCTCGGATTATGTTGTAGGCTTCACAGCACAGTTCCACAAAGCGATGCAGACGCTGAGGTTTCTGACGTCCACCTGTGATGAAGTGCTGCATCTCAGATGAAAAGATGAAGGGTGATCGGTCTCTGCCAATAAATAAAGTGTAAACAGTCAATTCATTATTCAAATATTACTGCATACTGTGTCCCACTGGGTTTCTGTTCTGTTAAAGACTGTAGGCCTGAGGAGTCTGAGCGTACTTGGGCCATTTTCTGAATAGTTTTTATTTTTCCTTCATATTTCTTATTAAAAAAAAAACTGTTTACTTTGCCTTGTTTGGTGTCATTTTTTTCAGCACAACCTCACCTGTGTGATTTTACAATTATTTGTTTACATGTGACATGATATTAACACTAAGGGCTTAGCTCACCAATTAATTCATTATAAAATGATTCACAAAGCTTACACAACACCATACATACGTTTTAAAATGAATCTCTCTCCAAGTCCATGTTGCACTCTTTGCCAGAATTCCACAGGCACCTTCCTTCACATGGGATTGTCCCATCATAATTATATTTTGGAAATATGTTATTGACATGTTATCCACGTGTGTTAGATCCCTGCTTCTGTTTATTAAATGATGATTCCTCACTTGAACTCTCTGGTATTTGCAGGCTTCACTGCTGCCAAAAAGACTTTGAGCTGTGGTTTAAACCTGGTATTAGTCTAAAATGTTACTGGATTAGATCTTTACTTAACATTGTATGATTAGAGGAGACCACAGCTCGACGGAATAATGCTAGCTTGTCCACAGTAAATGCATGGATGGGACTTCGTTCATCAATCAACAACATTCTATGCTGTTAAACTCTTCCTTAATATACCCTTTTTGTTTTGTTTGATCTGCCCTTTATTTTATTTTTCTTTATTCGTGTGTGCACTCTCAAGCTGTATCTGTTTGTGCGAATAAAAAGTACAATCTTAAAAAAAAAAAATTAACACATTTTACCGAAAATCACATAAAAAACATGAAATCAGAGTAGAAAAAAAGTTTGATTGTTTTTCCACCAAAAGCAAGTTGAACAAACCATTTTTATAAGTTAGACAGAACTTATAAATTAAACACTTAAAAAAAAATAATTACAGGAAATTATACACAACTGTTGACATGCAATGCAAGCAGTGCCTCAGATTTATAACTTAGAAAACAATCAGGTGTCACAATATTAGTCTGTGTAATGGACTTTTCCACCAATAGGAAATGTGGTGACATGGTTTTTTTTTTCTTGCAAGCACTTCCCTTTGAAAACCATTTACATAATCTCTTTCTGCACCAAATGTGATGACACTATTGCCAGAATTGTATTTTTATTGTGTATATACATGTGGTTTTACTGGGCTGTTTGACACATCTGACTTGACAGTATTAATTTAACATCTGCACTTTCTACACAAGTTCCCACTTCATCTACATAACGCACAAACTGAATGATGTAAAAGAAAATAGACTCTTAGAATTGTTGCACAGATTCACAACAGCTTCATGCTTTTTCTGGGACTTGAATACCTTTAAAAAGGTGCAACAAGCATTTTACTTACCCATACTAAATGAAGGCAACTAACAAAACAGGCTTACATTGCATCTAAAGTAGCTGTGTTTCCATGTGAGGAGGCCCCATATCAGTCTAAACGCCACATCGTCAGAACCTGTAAGCGAGTGCTGATAAATTCTGACCAGGCTGCGTTTTTGCATTAGTGGGTACGGGCTCCATGGGGGTTTTGTTTTGTAGTTGTATTACCGTGTGTTCAGTAAAAATTCTCCAAATTGTGTTAAAAATCAACTTTTACCCATAAACACCCAGCACTACTTTTGTGCCAGTTCTCAAATAAATTTTTCTCTCAATTTAACCTTTCTTAAAGCTACACATGTACCTACTGATCTGGCAGCACTTAGTAAAAATGTGAACATGAACAACCCGCCTCCCTCCAAAGCCACGCCCACTTCCCCCTTCCTGGGCTCTGACATTCCCCTCCTCACCTACTGGAACGCACACAGAGATAGAGGTGGAGGTGTGGTCTGCTCCAGTGTGGCTGCAGACCCCTCCCTAAGCAATCAGACACACCATCATCCACCTGCTGCTCCTTTACCATTAGAAGACCCTGTGTTTAAGGGTCTGCTCTGTGGATCACTGTGTTCACTGCACCTCATCACCTACAATAAAGCCTCCACACACTGTCCGTGGACATTTGAGGTTTCATAGTCGACACCAGGTATGCGTACGCGAGGTCCATGTGGTTGTAAAAATAGAGCTTTGGTTGGATGTGTCTGTGGAGTCCCATCCACCTAACTCCTGGACTCTATCTCCGTCCTTCATTCACCGGACTGACTGCTGTAATCTGGTTTTTCTGTTTGTTCTCCTTGGTTGTTGTCTCTGTTAAGAAATCTGTTTTTTCCCTTCAGCACCTTGCATTTGAGTTCTATCCACTCACAGCCCTCGACAGGAGGAGCAGCACGAGTGAAACGTCAGCTTCAGAGGCACCAGTACCTGATGCAGGACGGCGGCAACGGATGACAATTAAGCAATTACTTTATTTGGACCGAATAAAATAATTGGTCAGACTTTTATCTGAAATATATAAGAATTAAAAAAAATTTAGTTTCAAAACCTTTTAGTTACATTAAATTACATGTTAGTTTGCCACATGCTTATTAGGAGCATTTTAAGATTAAAAAAGAACAGAGTAAGAATCCCAGATCGTAGAGTGTAGCTTTAAGTGATTTATTATAATATCCTCTACATTTTGCATTTGTTACTAACAATCATGTATTTTCCTTAATATAATGTATCGTTCATGTAGATGTTCATTAAAACTCAGTAAATTCAAAGGTTATTTTATCAAAACATAAAAAATTGAAGAAAATTGACTTTTTCAGCAAACATATGACTAACTGAATGTAAACCCAGTGTGTCCATCCACGGTCATTGATTCAACTCCATGGGTTTTACTGGTGAATCAATGTTGCAGAAGATGATGTTTCCACGGTAACTACAGAACCTTTGAACGTCATATCTGATGACCATGAAAAGATGAAAAACTGTATTTTACACCAATTATTTACATGGACTGATAGGATTAGTGGGTCACCTGATATTAAATATTTTATCAGTCGATGGTTTTGGTGGTTGTTTGGATCTGGGTTAAAGCTGACTGCATTCTTATGTTGGATTTTAGATGACTTTAATGACCTGCAGCGATCCTGTTTTCCACATCTTCTTCCTTCTCAAAGAAATCATCTTTTTCGATATGCTGCTTACCTTTTGATATTTGCGAACTTCTGTGCATTGCCCATGATTTTTCCAAAGTCAATGTGGAACATGTGCCCGCTGTGTTTCAACATGATGTTGTCATTGTGGCGATCACAGATTCCCAGGATGAAGGTGGCTACACACCAACCTGCACACGAGTGGATGAAGTTCATCACAGCCTGCACATCCACAGTAAGAGAACGTTACACAGCGATTAAAGACCTGATATCAACATTAGCATTGTGCCAGCGGTGATGATGTCTTAACCTTCTCATAGTCTTCTTTTGTTTTGTTCCACATGTGAAACCATTTCTCCAGCGTGTCCTCTCGAAGGGTCCCGCCCAGACCCCACTTTTGCTGAATCTTCCCCAGGGTCACCGCCTCTGGAACAACCTCCACCAGGCCTGACACACGCATAACACACAAACATGAGCTGCCAATCATACATCTTAAAAAATAAAAAAAAGGAATAAATTCTCTACATTCAATAACATAATTAATCAAAACTGACCCTGAGCTTTTCCTGTAGACAGACACCTGTAGGTTACCATCCGCATGTCAAGTCCCTCCTGAAGCCACACCTGGTCCATGATACGAACAATTTGTAGCACCAGCATGTCCTGCTGCAGGTTATCTCCTGTCTGAATGACACACGTGACTGGATGATACAGACAGCCTCAGCACTAGTTAAATGTCATGTGCATTCATATCCTTCTGGAGGGAACATACAAATCAATGCGGATCAATAAACATCGCATTAGATGCTCACCTTGCAGATGACGCTGACGTTCTTGGCTAAAGGGTCAGAACAGATAAACGATATCCCGAGAGGAGCAGCGTTCGAGTTGTAGAACTTACAGGCCTGAAGCAGTGAAAGCAAGGAGAAAAGGGTGTGTGTGGTCGATGAGATAAGATTAAGGACATACAGGTGTAATGTGCTGTGTAACAGTCTTACATCTAAGTCCACAGCCTTTACACGAACTGCAGCATCTAGTGGTAGACAACAGCTTAGCCCATTTTGGAAGAACTCTTCAATCTTCAACTTCTCTTTACTTAAAATGTTCTGCAGGAAATGAAACAAATAAGACAAAATAAACAGCAACAGTGACCATATGAATGCTTAGAATGTGCTTATTCTGTTTGCATGCATTTTAAAGAATACAAATAACATGTCAAAGGGATTTTTTTTTTTTTTAATCATTTTCTGTGATAAAATGGGTGCTTATGTAACCTCCCACACCTGTGCCTACATGCAAAAGCTAAGTAAACACTGTTGCCAGGCTGTAAAGGACTTCCTATGTGCATATTTTATGATCAGGTGTTATGACCCTGGGTCATAATTTGTTTATGTGTATTTTCAGTCTTGTAGGGGTGCTGTGGTTTTTGTTTTCCTTTCAGGAAGAGGCAGCTATTTGGTGGACCCTGATGATTCATCTTTTAAAAACGGCCTCCATTCCAGCGTTCCCTTTCTCTCTCTCTTGGTCACTGCCTCCTTCCAACCCGATCCTGTGCGTTTGTATATACTATTTACAAATTCTCACAAACTAATTCACAATGTCTCGAAGCACAGAGTTTTATGTTAGTTTTTGATAGTGTGTATCGTTTTCTTTGACATTTTCTCCTGTTTTTTCGTTAGGGAGCTTAGATTACATTGTATTTTGTTTTGAGAATAGAGTATTTAGTTTTACCGTTTTGAGAAGACCGTACTCCTAGCCTCCTTTAGTTGATTAAATAATAAATATTGTGAAATTTAGTTTTGTTTGTCTGGATTTTGTAACTTGGGAGTTGGTGGTGAACAAATTGAGCATATTATGTACGTCCTGGTGAACCCCTAGGCTGGGACGTAACAAAGGTGTGCACCAGTGTGGTTGGAAAACATTTGGAGACAAAGACTTCTCACAGACCTCGCGTCGAGTCTTGTCAGCTCTGCGGACTTTTTCCGCCGCCTGCATGAGGATGGAGACGAGGCGGTTTTCGTTGTCCAGCTCCTGTCTCAGAGTGTGTCCACAGCAGTGTCGTAACGCTGCCTGCACCTTACTGAACCAGCTCTGGTAGTGGAGGTCGTTGTGGGCGTCTTCCAACAGCCTAACAGCAAATGAAGAGCAAGCAGCTGTAACATTTCACTGTGGATAGACGGGAGAAAATCTACATTGTACAATAAAATCATTTCAACATGCTTAAGTGTGTTGTTTACCAGTACAGTTGTTGAGCGATCCGGATGTTTTTAATGGATCTCTCCAACAGCAGCATCACCAGAGGTCCATCTAACTCCCACTCACTCTTCACAGCCTGCAGCAGATGATGACTTATTAAACCAGCAGATATGTGGAAGTTGCAGACTGTGCTACCCAGTGTCATAAAATATATCTGTCTGCTACAAACAATTATAGTTCTGCTGTAAGGATATACTGCAATGACTATGAGATAAAAACAAAATGAAAGCCTTGTAAAATTCTATGTATGAAGTAAAAAGTGTGTATGAAGTAACTAGAATACAACAGAATTTAAATACACAAGTAATGCTAAAGCTTTGGCATTAACCGTTTCATGCATGAATTATAAGAACCTTAGTAAAGATTTTTTTCCTGGAGTGTTTTTATTCCTCCATAGGCATAAAAAAAAATTGTGAGAGTTACAAAAATGTCCATTAATGTCATTTTTGAAGCAAATAAACACGTGTTTAAAACCCAATATCAGAAAATAAGATGAAAACAGTGAAATAAAAACATTTTTAATGTTTCTAATCTGATGTTTTCTCACATTTTAACAGACTAATGCCAGTTAATATTCACCACATGGAGATGAAATACAAAAAAAAAAAAAAACAAGACACTAGTGTCTTGTTCCACACTTAATTAAGATTTTCACACAAAATTTCAGACTTTCCGAGATCTGGAAGACAGGGCATCAAAACTCCATACTTTTTTCAACACCTGTACAATCCCCCTGGTATGCGACTGGACTTTTTAAGCCTAAGTGTGTAACTGACAGTGGCGAGTGTCCATGTACTTACTTGGACCAGCTGTGGCAGAAACATCTCCAGTTCCCCATCTGGTATCTGTTCAAAGTACTGAATGGCAGCTCTGCGCACAGTCTGATCATGGAAACTAGAAAAGATGTATTTTGTCAACAAACATGCATCTGCAGTTTGAATGTTCACCTCTGTGCTTTCATCAGGTTCCTTTTATGTTCCTGTAAATAACAGACCTGTCACTGAGCAGGAACAGGGCCTCCTCCGGCAGATGAATCAGCCAATTATCCACCACCGTATAGATTTCTGTCAAGTCCTGAGGCCGCCAGTCTTCGACTCCACCCAACAACAGGTGGAGGAAGGTGGTTGTTTTGTCACTGTCGTAGCGTTTACTCCAGAGGAAGGTCTTCTCATTTTCAGACAGACTTAAAAAAACATTCCAGGAAATGATAAAATGTTAATACAAGTAGTAATAGGGGCTATAGATTAGATCGAACTTTACTGATCCTTTGGGCAAAGTCCTCAGGCTGTTGAAGTTCCAAAAGCAGCACAACACTGAATATATAGACAAGAAATACTGTACCACAGAAAACAGTAATATAATAAGTATAAAAAAAAAAACAATAGTAGAAAATTTAAATACCACAACGGAAAGTAGTATTAGAAAGAAGTGGTAAAATAGTAATAATGATAATATAAGTAGCTTATCTATATTATAAAAGACAAGTGACCTGTGTGTGTGTGTGTGTGTGTGTGTTTTATAAAGGATAAACTGGACAGAGCTAGCCTGTGCCTTCTGTAGGACTTATGTATTTTGGGTCAAAGATCAGACAGGCCAAAACAGTTCACTGTGGACGAAGGGGAGGGGGGCTGGATCAGGATTAATGGAGCTGGGACACGACGGGAGAACCAGATCCGCGGGTAGACCTGGTAGGCCATTCTATTTCTTCCTAATCTGTGTGTTACACCAGTAAGATTAGTCAAATCATCAAGTCATATGGTTGTAAAGAAATAGATGAAATATTTTGTTTTTTTTTTAAAAAGCACACACATT
>JAQQZY010000024.1:18641454-18655562 GCA_030068375.1 Ostorhinchus rueppellii | reverse complement strand
AAAATATATATATTAGTGTATATATATATATAGTGTGTGTGTATATATATATATATATATATATATAGTGTATAGTTGGGAAGTTTCATTTGTAAGTGGGGAAATGTAGTGCAATTTGTATATGTATGTGTCAGTCCATCAGTTACTGTCTCTAAGCTCTTCTGTAGTTCCTCTTGGGGTCGTCGTGGCTTATATTTGTGATTGGATGAAACAGGGACAGGAGTTTGGTAGTCCTGTTAAGTGTCGTTCACCATGGTTACGTCTTCATCATTCAGCAGCACGGTCTGTTTGCTGGACAACTCTTCTGAGAGTCATTGAACATTTTCTCATTGCTTGTCACTTATTGTGTTTGTCAAAACCATCCGAGTAACCTGGCACTGATGGCCATTGGAAAGAAATTGCTGAAGAGTCTGGAAAAGAGTCTGTTTTGGTCTGATAGGGTGATTAATCATTTCTGAGAGGAAAACGAGGGTGGAATTCACATACAACCATAAGTTTGTGATTTGGAAAAATGCTGCTTCTGCTTCCCCTATTCACAAAGGAGTGATATTTAGCATTTTTAAATGGAATTATACATTTCCCTGTGGTCAACATTAACTGTAAATGCTCTGCTTGGGTCTACATTCTTCATTCATTCAACTCCACAGGTCCATCTTCAACACTATTTCTGAGTAATGACACCAGAAAGGTCATTTGAGCACTGGCCCTTTAAATGCAAATACCCTGCCCCCTTCAGGTTGTGCCTGTACTTCTCTGTCCCGTTCAACCACTTCTGTTCAATAATACAACCAACAACTGAACATTTTAGGTAATCAGCTCGTAGTTTGGACATATTTTCAGTTTTTAATACAACTGCTGCTGATAAACAATTATGTCATTCTTGGAGAAATGTTTGTCAGAAGTCTTGACCTTGTATGTGCAAATGTCATGATGTAAGTAGTTACAGACGCAACAAATTAATTAGGAATTAAAACACATTGTACAAATCCAGTTGATTTTTGCCAAAATTAATATAAAGATAGTTTTGCAGTACCTGGACGGTTCAAATTCAAACTGTATGAACTATTAGAGTCCAAATGCACAAATAAATGAACCAAATACTAATAAAACTGGGTTTAGATGAATATGATCCCTTTAAATTGTTGTTGAATCCACCTGCATCATCGTTTTCATTTTGTTATTCATTATTTCTATCATTTCTCTTTTTTCAAACATGAAGCCTTTTAATGAAATACATAACGTAACTTTGGATAATGACAGCTACTAATAAAAGTTAAAGAACTGTCATTAAATTCTAATACAGTATTAAATGTGACAGTAGTGAAGGACATGGTTGGTTGTTGTTTTACATCTGAATGGAAACAAATAAACACAAAAATAAATGTAATGATCATTCCTGCTGGTGACCAAATCCATCTACTGATCTTAAATGTTTAATAGCATTTTAATCCCTTGATGCCTATTGATGTAAAATTGCATCAACCCCCCCCCCCCTCTATAATGCAGTGAAAATACTATCTACTTGTTGAAAGAAAAAAAAAAAAACAAGTCTTTTTTCCCCCCAATAGTTGGAAATTGATTCAGGCATTAAGGGGTTAACCACTGATCCTTACACTACTGCACTCACTGACATAATTGAGAAAAAAATATGCATTTTTTCAGCTTTTCATTGTCATCCAATATAACTCATTTAGACGTTCCGAGGCTCTGTAGTGAATGTGGAAACACTGTCTTCTTCCACAACATCGATTCATTAATAAAAGCCATGTAGTTTGATAAATGACAGCAAATGAAGACTTATTTTTGTACTGGGTTAATGATATATTTTGCTGAAAAAGTTATTTTGATATAACAACCACTGAATTTACTCCGAGCTCTCATCAATATCTACTTCTAGTAAATTAAATATAGAAAAATACTTGATTTTCACTACAAAAATGATAAATCAGAGCTTATTGATACAGTATATGGATCAACTAGTAAATGTTACCCGTGGTGGGGATGGGGAGCTGGTGATTGTCCCAGTCTGTGGCCACGTTCACAGTGATCACCACCTGTTGCAGCAGCGCAGGGTGGATGCACAACAGTCGACCCCACACCATACCTGTGTTGGAAATGCTGTCTGTGTGTTTGTACTGTGACATCAGCCTGAAAAGAGGGTGAGGACAGATGGAACCAGTGAACAATGGATCAGTAAAAGGAAGTTAAATAGTCTGAAGGACAAAAGAAATGACTCACAGATGATTTACTAGTTTATCCTTTCACCTTTTTTGCATTTAGTGTTTGAATATTTCCAATTAAACCTATGAAAAGTGGGATGTCTTGCTTACTTGGAGGCTGCTGATGAAAAAGAGGCCAAGCTCAGGGTGCTGCCTTGTGGACAGTCTGTTAGCGTGATGCTCCATGGATCCTGGGGTGGAAAAACAAAACAAAAACAACAAAACAAAGATTTAGGACTTAGATTGAGCAACTTTTAAAATGTAGGTCAACTTATTCCATAATAAAAGAGCTTTGTGTCTCCGCTGGGACAAATACTCACATGACTGTCTATTTCTGTCCTGGATCGGCTCAGTTTTTGGACAGGCACAGTGAGTTCGCAGGAGAAGCGGTTTCTGTTCAGGGGGACTCGTGCCCTGGGAGGAAGAGGAGGGGGTTGAAGGCCTCGTCTGCCTGGCAAGTCTCCAACAGAGAACTTGTTCCTGGCGGGGACGGCAGGAGGCTGGGCCTGGGATGGACCATTTGCGCGCTGTGGGACCGGTTTGGCATCAGCTCCTCCGCTCTGGTTCTGGACGCAGGTTCGAGAAATGTTGACCAAACCAGACAAGGAGGTCTCATACACATGTTCCGCATCCCCGGGGAACACTTCCACGTCCTCATAAAGATGCATCGCATCCAGATCGGCTCTGAGCGGCATGGGGAAGTCTGACACCTGTGCGTCCTGTCTCTGGACCGGTTCCGTGCGCCTTGGACGAGGATCCATGACATTTAATGGAAAAGCGGAGTTGCAGTAGAGTCCCCTCACTTTATGACACAAAGCAGAATCATACCATTAGATGAAGGCTGTTTCCTGACTGAAGATGAGGGTTTATGTTTAATTATTAACACATTTTCAAACGTTAACAGGAAATGCACCGGCGCGCGCCACCAGACTTGGATCCACCTGTAAAAACCTAGATTTGCATAACATTTACGCACTATTTAACTCATATTATAAACCACTTCTATCAAATATGATCTAAGAGCATACAGAAGGGTCATTTACAAATCCTTTTACCAGTGAATTAGCTCTTTAAACTCCATCTTTAAAGTCCAAATACAACGCGTAAACTTGTTGAAAAGATTTGACTTACCATCAAACTACTTCGTCTTCTTTTGACTTGTGTCATCCTGTGTCAGTGACATAAATGCTTGACTGAAACCGTGCTCACTCAGCGGGTTAGACCAGTAAGTGACAGGAATCAGGATTTGGAAATGTTCCTAGCAGTCTCCTTCCTCCTCCCCTCCTGGATCTGCAACCACAACAATTATAGTCCCCCTGCTGGACGAAAATGGAATTGCAAGTGTGTGTTTTCTGGAGGACAAGGGGGTCAAATTCAGCCCATTATGAGCTGAAGTGGGCCAGACCAGTAAAATAACAATGAAAAAAAAGTATGAAGGTGTTTACATCTACAAACTTCCCTTAAAAATATTAACATGAAATTTCTTAATAAAAACAAGTGCAATTTTAACAATATTCTGGCTCAGTTTAACTTTACACATGAGCATTATAAATTCCAGACCACAGTGGATTTAAAAATACACACGACACATTTAGAATATTGTTAAAATGCTACTTTTCTTAAGTCATTTCACATTCATATTTGGTGGTTATGCACATTTTGTGTGAAATACCCTTTTTGTAAATGTAAACATTTTTTACGGAATTTAATTTTTACATGAAAATAATGAAAAATTTGTGGGGGGGGAAAAAAAAAAAAAAAAAAGAGTTTGCATGGTTATTGTAATAGTATCTAACCAGTGTGATCCACTTTAGATCATACTGGTCTGAATATGGAACCTGAAATAAAATTATTGTAACACCATTGACCAGATTTGACACCAGTGCTTTTTCATGAGTGCTTTGTACCATCTTCATTTACTCTCAACCAGTAACATATGTACACATTTGAACAAATCTCCCAAGAGTTACCTTTATGACACCAGAATGATTCAAATGTACCTTGTGGTTGCAGATATATACTCTTTTTTTTTTTTTATTATGGGTTTGCAGAGGCCTAAAAAAATAGGTCTGTTTTTAAAGTCAATAAAACATCAAAACACAACATTTTCATTCATTGCATTATTTCCAAGATGCATTTGCTCCTTTGTGTGGGTGTTTGTTTGTTTTTTTTGTTTAGTTTTTTTTTTTTAAGTCTTTACAATTTCTCACCTATCTGTGTCAGAATATTTGAGATAACACTTGTTTTTCTTTGATTCTTTTTTTGATTCCATGTCAACTCATCTGGCGACATAACACACTCCACATCCACTCCTCACTCAGGAATGTCAGTGAGCAAGTTAAGGAAGGCTTGAGTTTCCTTACCTGCGCCTCGACCTGCGAACTGAAGTGAAAACAGGAACTCATTACTCATCTACTCGGACACAGTAAGGTAAGACTCAGTACATTTATTTACAGGAATTATTTGACCGTCTTTTCCTCATGCTATCTCCTCACAACGCTCAACACCTGGACGCACTCACAGGCTGACGGTCATTACCAGTGGGTTCTGTTCCTCTTCTCTGCGCTGATATATGTGATGTGTATTTGTGTTCCAGTGATTGAGGATGGCTTTTCAGTGGAAATAACAGCGACGACAGTCCACTAAATGTATCACTTAGGTGTCAGCTGAGGTGCTCAGAGCAGAGGGGTGGCATGAAGGAGGAGATGGAGCAGGAAGCAATGCATTTCAACCACACGACCCATATTCCACTCCCCATTCATACATCTGAATTCCATGGTTATTATGTCTTTGTTCCTCTGGTGCTCCTCACACTGTTTGGATGCATTGTTGCGATGGTAAGGACTTTAAATATTCAGATTTCATTAACACTGATCTGTAAAGGCCACCGCATTCAGTCTGTGTTCGTCTTTTCAGGTTGTTTATATCAGGAGGAGATCGAGGTAAGTTAGAGGTGAAGGTTTAGAACTTTCACATTCATTTGTTCTGTTTTTTGCTCGGTCAGTTTGATTTTTTTTTCTCTTTGGATTCAGGTTAGATGAGCTGCGACACAGGCTGATACCTCTGTACAACTACGACCCGGCAGAGGACCAAGATGACTGGATGGATGCAAGCAGAGGAGATGAGGAGCAGGAACTATCTGTAAGTAATCGCCTAAAACTCTTTATGTATTCAAAGTGCAATTTCAGCTTATGCAAATCTGTCTGATGTTTCCACAGGAGCCACTGTACAAATATGGAAAGCTCTCCATTAACTCTCCATATGGGACGTGAGGAGATATGTCCAATTAGGACAAAAGGAAAGGACACGACATGAGTTGAATGCTTCTTCTTTGATTTTAGCTGACAAAACCGTGGTATTAAACATTTTGTATCAGCACAGACAGCTCAGTGTGTTTGTCTACCTGTATGATGTACACACCGTCCACCAGTGCAGTGCAGCAGACAGCAGATGGCACTCCAAGTCCTGTTTCTGGATCAGCTGTGAACCATGATGCTTTTTCTGCAGAAGGAAGCAAAGTCTTGATATTTCTGCTAAGAATATAAATCTGAAACCCCAGATCAAAAGCTGTGTGTTTTACTGCTCATAACACTTTGAAACGACCTGGTACTGTGTGAGTGAGTGAGTGTGTGTGTGTAAAATTATATCTGATCTGTGGTCAGTTTCAATGACGCACCTGTTTCTGCTTGGCAATCAGTTGCTTCAGTAGTCTTTTTTTTAATTATATATACATATATAAATATTCTTCTGGTTGAAGTAACTTCACATGATCAGGTTGTGTTTACATACACAAAGATGGGACTTCAAGGAAAGAGAAAGCAAAGGTGAAGAAAATATACAATTATCTCACCACACAGAGGGAAGGCAAGGGTTATTGTTTTTGGTTCAATTTGTTTGTTTGTTAATGCTTCACCAGCAAAATGATTGGTTATATTCATACCAAATTGGGTTTATAGATTGCTAGTGACTCAGACTAGATCTCATCCCATTTTGGGAATAGAAGGTCAAAGTTCAAATGTTTTATTAGCTTAATTTTTTTTTTTTTTTCCCCATTTACTTACAATGGGTGGAATTTCAAATGTCTGTAGCAGCAAAATTATTGGTTGAATTCATACCAAATTAGGTTTATAGATTGCCAGTGACCCAGAGTAATTGTCATTTCATTTTGGGAAGAGTAGATCAAAGTTTAAATTTTTAGGATTTTTTTTTTTTTTTTTAATCTTTTTTCTTCTCCCATTTACTTACAATGGACAAAACATCAGCAGTCTATAAAAACATCAATTTTGTTTCCATTTCCTTCAAACTTGGCACATATATAGAGGCAACTGACATGATATCCACTGAATCCATGCCCGAATTAGTTAAAATATGTGCGAGGGGTGGGGTTTGTTGTGCCTGGCACCATTTGTTTAAGAGTATGTAAATATAACAGCTGCTTTTAAAGGATATTTTGTATCTTTATATCAGTATCCATGTGTTGGGTCCATGCTGGTTCCTGTTGTCTGTCCTCATGGCCACAGCCTTAATGGTCCCGACTGTGGGTGTGGACAGCCTGTTGTGTTACTACTGTCCACTGCAACACAAAGACAAGTCCTGTCCCAACATCACCAGCCAGTGCCTACCTGACCAACGCTGCTCCGTCTCCTGGGGATTCTACAGCTCCGTCCACGTTCTGTCAGCTCAGAGATGTGTGAACAAGCACCTCTGCGGCTCCAAAGAAACCGTTTTTTACCGAGGAGTAAAGTACGTCATCAGCCACAACTGCTGCTGCCGAGACACCTGTAACACAGCCCCAAAGTTGAACACAATCGCACTGAAGAAGCTACTGAAGATGGTCAAGGCAGATTACTCTAAAGTCGCAGTCAGTGTGTTTCAGGAGCAGCCTTTGGACTCGTGTGAAGATGAAACTTCATTAAGGACCTCCATAGTATCTGCTAGAAAACACAGGCCTGTTGGATCCATAAAGACCCAAACGTCCACTGGAGACCAAAACCATCTACTGATCTAAACTGTTTAATATCTGTTGAGCCACTAATCCTGTCAATACATGTAAATAATTGGTGTAAAATAAAGTTTGTCATCTTTTCATGATCATCAGATATGACCCATTTGGATGTTCAGAGGCTCTGTAGTGAACATGGAAACACTGTCATCTTCTACATTATCAATTCACCAGTAAAACCCATGAGTTGGATCAATGACAGTAGATGGAGACAGGGTTTATGTTCAATTAATGATAGATTTGCTGAAAAAGTTACTTTTACTTCAGTTTTCTCTATTTTGATACAAAAATGTTTGAATTTACTCTGAGCTTTTATGAACATCTACTTGATTGTTGAAATAAACACTGGAAAACATGATTTTTACTGAAAGCCACAAAAAGAAGTGGATAATATTAGAAAAATGGTGAAAACTCACTTAGGAAAGGTTAAATACAGAGAAAAGACACATTTGGGAACTTCCACATAAGTCACACTGGGTCTTTATGGGTTCCTGTTTAATCCAATAAAAGAAGTAATGTATAGTTAGGGTCCCCTTCTGGTGCAGCTCATTTGTGATTTTACAAACAGGTGTGTGGGGAGGTGTGGCCTGTGAAAAAGCTCTGGAGTCGTTACTCACATCAGATCCCTTGGAGAAGCTCTGGAAACTTAGTGTGCTTAACTGAGTCTTAAAATGTGCCGGTGAGTCATAGAAACAAAGTAATTTTCGTTGTAAAATTATATTTCTGAATGGATTTGCTTCCAAACTCACTCAAACATGATAAAGGTGACCATCAGTCAACCTTTACCAACCTGTGGAAGTTCAGTCAGAGCTCTTTAGGTTTCTTTGGATTTAGAAAAAGAAACATAAGAAGTCTACACTCTGAAGGTGACTTAATATGTGAACTTCAGCTACAAACTAGTGTTTGGATAATGGTTGCACTTCTACATGTATTTTGTTGCATTTCTGCAAAGTCTGTGGAAAGTGCATGAGTGAGTTCACAGGGAAACGGTTAAAAATAGTGTTTAAAGGCCCATTTTACATAGTCACAAGGACATGGAGAAGATCAAGTTGCACTCTAGGAAATCTACTAAGTGCTTTGCCTTTACAAGTTTGTAACAATATCTTCCTTAGACCCAGAAAAGTAAAGGTTTTTTTTTTTTTTTTGTTTTTTTTTACATTAAATAATTACCTTGATTGGAAATGGCATAACGCAACGGGTGGTTTTTTTTTCAGATTTTTTATTTTTTTTTTTAACCCCTATCCCCTACAAAGAACTAAAATGCATTGTTGGGTCTAAAGAAAATATGGAAAGTAGGTGATAAGACCTTAACCCCCTGTTGAAGTAAAGAGTATTTTTAGTGTGAAGCCATGAACTGTTTTGCTTTTATGTTTCAGGCCCAACATGTTGTATGTTTCTGTGCTGTGGATCTACCTCCTGCTGCCTTTACTGCTCTGTGAGAACCTGCTTTGCTACTACAGTCCAGTCCTGGAGAAAGAATTAGAGGGGACATTTGAGCCCGTTTTGACAGAGTGTCCTCCTGAGGAGGTGTGCTACACGGCACAAGGCCTCTACGGTAACTACAGCGCCCTGTTGGCTCGGGGCTGCATGCCAAGGAGCGAATGTGGCCAGGTGGACAAAGTCAGAGTCAAAGGAGTCATCTACACCATGCACAGGAGTTGCTGTGATTCGCCGCACTGCAACACATGCACGAGCATCAGAGTCACATCTGTCTTACTTCTCCTCACCATGGCAGTGACGGTGGGGATCATGTGACCTCAGACTAATGCACAGCATTCAGTCCTGATCAAGGATTTGTATCAAGTCAACACCAAATGCCCAGTGGTGGTTGGCACCTCTGCAGCCTCAGTGTGTAGCAATGCTGATGCCTCTAAACTGTGGTGACTGCCCGGTCTGAAGACACTGAGGTGTGCATCAACAGGAGTGCAGAGATTTTACAATGTATTTTAGCATCTAAGCAGGAAATGAGCTTCTGTATTTTAATAAAATTTTTATCACTTTTGATGAGCTGATGGTTTTTTATTTTTTTCCTCATACAGTATGCACATTAAGGCGTGCAGTAGTCTACATAACAACAAAGGATAGTTAATTTCTCAAAAAATGTCAGGAACAAGTATGAACCTGAAATATCTTGAAGTGCAATTTTAATGATACGATGCCTGTTATGTTTTGTGCCTTTGTAGATCCACTGGGATCTGTAAGTTGTAATGTACATGTGGAAAGAGTAACTTTAGTTGTCGGGCCTGTTTGAGATCATACTGGGCGGTTAAACCAAAATGAGTTTGACACTACTGGTCTAATAACCCAAAAGTGCATCAACTGTTTCTACTGAATGAAGTTAAATTATTCCCTGAGCACAGCTTTTATGCAGACATGAAAGAAAATGTATGTATTAAAGAACAAAATGTCATAGAAATCTTTGAGGGTAAAACGAGTGAAAGAACACAGGGGAAACAACATGTACAGTATGAGGTTTGGACAGTTCTTTATTTCCCTTTTATAAGGCTGCTGGGTCTCCCCATAGTGGATATACATATATATACAGGAGATTGCTATACTGGAGTTACACTGAGGGCAGAGGGTCCATATTACACAGACTTCAAAAAACAACACTAATAGAGCCTCACCTCCAGGTATCAGAAATCAGCAGAGAGAGAGAGATAGAGGGGTTTGGGTGGGGGTGGGGGGGAACAGCACAAGAGAAGAGGGAAGAGGGAGATGATGCAGTCTGAGAGCCTGACTCGACTGCCTAATAACTTAACACTAGAAAATAACATACAGATTTCACGCACAGTGCATCTTAAATAGGTTACGTGAAGAACCATTTACCATAAATATCTGTATTTTCGGGAACCAACATATATAAAAAATGATTTAAAAAAATGAAAAACAAAAACAAAAAAAACCAAAAAACATTGTTCAGTCTTTAATTTTTTTTCTTCTTTTCCCCATCGTGCAAATCGTTCTTTCGTTCCTTCTTGCTGTGGAGGCGGGGCTTGCTCCGCCTTGCCCACTTCCATTCCAGTTAAACGAGGAAAAGGAAACAGAACCCAGCACCCCCCTCCCCTCCTCCCGTAAAAGCATATGAATTAGTAGAAAACGAACAAACAAATGAACAGAACACCACAGTCAACTCATCACGAAAAGAACCCACAGACACACAGAACAGCAAGAACACAGTATTCTTTTTTTTCCTTTTTTTTTTGTAGCTTCGTCACCGTTATTCCTCTTAATGGTCAGTATCGTCGTTATGGTCTTTCTCCTGGCGTACTGGTGGGCGGCAGTGGAGTGGTCCTCCCCCGGCGGCTCAGTGGAATTGGGAGGCGGCTCTCCAATTGGCTGGTCAGTTCAGCAGTAATATTTTATCTCTCAATTTCACAGTGTGGTAGGAACAGGTGGGAAGGGGAGGGGGTGGGGAGGTAAGCCAGAGGGAGGGGATTTGCAGTGGGAACAGGACTTAGAGGAACCACAGCAACAATTAGAAAACAACAGGAAACCCCGACCGTCCATGGAAAAAGTAAACAAAATGGTCGCTTCACTCCTTCCTTCTGAGTTTCAATCCCACCGACCCGTGTGGTAGGGATGGCCGTAAATGGCTGGTAAACTGATTGGATGGTCCGTGTTTTGTGGCGGAGGGTAGGCAGACAGAGACGGGTAAGGCTGACTGGAACCCGCTGGTGGACGGGACTCGACAGGGTGATATGTCGTCAGGAGAAAAAAGTATGCACGTGGCGGGTCGATGTGTGATTGGCAGGTCAGAGGGCGAATCCCTTCTTGGTGGGTTCAGGCACGCTGTCGCAGAGCCCGCCTCTTGCGGCTGTAGTAGTGACGCACGCCGGTCTGTCTGGCAAAGTTCATCATGTAGTTTTGTTTACGGGTGCTGCAGGGACACAAAGACAGTGAAAGTGGGGAGGGGGGTGGAATAGTATGAACATTAGTGACCGAGTCAGAGGAGCTGAAAATACACACAGTCTCATGCACACACTCTCATTCATGCAGCCAAATCCACTAATGGTAAAATGCAGCTTCTGTTCACTCTCACAACCAGGGTCATGCGGGCGCTTCTAATCAGCCATAACCTCAAACACTCAACAGCTGTATGGGTCTCATGGCTTGGAGAATGGGTGTTTCTACTTGACATGACTGAGTTTCTACGTGTTCTGCACAACTGAGAGGCAGCTAGACAGTGAACATGGCAGTAGAACTAACTACATGTATCCAAATGTTACAGGACAAGACATAGGACATGAAGTTTACAAACACACTACCACAGATACTAGGGGAGAACTCTGACACTGAGTGTTTGAGGTCAGAGTTTTTGTCATCACTGGAAAAAAGTAAAGAAATAGAACTAAACCAAAGCAATCAAAGTGCAGGGGTGTGAGCGGAGGAGGGGTGGTTTCGAAACTAAAAGACACAGAGAAAAGCTGCGGAAGGTCGCTCTTGCTTAGCCTGTTCATTGCCTCTTCCATCCAGCAGGGCGGTGCCAGTGAGCCAGGAGTGCAGCCAGGGCAGGCAGGGGGCCTCTGCGAAGCGAGGGGGTTGAGGAGGGGTTGGGGAGGGTAAGGGGATGGAGTGTGTGTGTGATGGTGGATGCTGTGAAAGTGGAAGTGTGAAGCCAGATGCGAAGGGAAGCTGCATGTTCTGAACTAAGTGTGTGTGTGTGAGTGTTTGTGCACACTTTTGTGTTTCTGACTTTTGGTCAGAAAGCAGAGGACGGTGAGGAGGAGGAAGCTCCTGGCTCAGATTCATGTTGTTGTCCACGGACAGACAGACAGCCATGAGTGGAAAAGGGATGGAGAGCTGTTGGAAGAGTCACCCATAAAGCCATGCAAGGAACTGGATGGAGGAGGTTAGTTGGATGAAACTCTCCAGACGAGTGTGTCTTCATTTGGAAGTAATGGTGCAACAAGCATTGCAGCTGATGTTGGTGCATGGATGAAAACAGGGTCTTGCTCATGCTTTGGCTTGAGCTGCATAAGTGCTGGAACCAAAAGTAGTCATGTTTTTCAGCTAGGATCCTTTATGTGCGCTGTCTTGTTAATTTGCAGCCTGTAGTAGAGGTAGTAGCAAGCACAAAACAAACAGATACAGGTATAGTGATGGATTACATCACACATATACACACAAACACAGTACTACTGATAGTATATGTACGGTATTACATTCAAAGTGCCTCATGTTGTATTTATCTAGACCATCCATACCCCAAGACTGGGAATGGATTTTGACCAGGGTGCCAAGTTAATTCAAATTTCAATGTAAAAAAAAAAAAAAAATCAAGTACATGCTTACTTTTCCTTGCAGTAGATCTTGTTTTGACAATTGTATTAAATCTACATTTAAAACGCTAGTGTATTCTGTTTAATAACCTAAACTAATTTATTCAGTCGTTCATTTATTTTGCATGTGATTTATCAACAAAAAGGTGCAGAGATAGAGGTAAAGATATTAATTTAGGGAGGATTTGGCTCTTCTCACAATTTTTATGATTTTTTCTTCTGTTTTTATCGGTGTTGATTGCTTGGGGTTTATTCTGCTTTTAGAAATAGAAATAAATAAATAGAAAAAAACTGTATATACTGTATAAATAAGGCATTTCTAACTAAATGAATGTTATGAATTAGTTGTTTTTTTTAAGTGTGACCCCTGGAAAGCACTCATCTTAACATTCAATATCGATATGATACAATTCTGTTTTGTTGAACCTCTTGTAATTGATGAAAAAAAAAGTAAACTATTCCATCCATCCATCAATCCATCCACTGTGTTGTCAGGGCAGTTTTTCTGCTTTTGTGTTGAAAGCTGTCTGTTCAGATGTGTGTGTGAGATCATTTTGTCAGTGAGCCTCCACCTGGGCACTGTGAGCGGCTGGTCTGCTTGTTGACCTGCCTGGTGCTTTAAAATTAAGGCGAGGGCATGGAGATGACTGAGGTGATGTTGAGGAAGGCTTGGTGTCAAGTGAAAATGAGGAAGGTGTGCGCAGTGTAACGCGGAGAAAAAAGGGTCGGAGGGGGGAGGATGAGGGAGGGGGCTGCATTCAGGAAGAGGCGGAGAACTTACCTGACACTACAGCCATGCCAGAGGGAGCAGAATACAGAAGAGAGCAGAGGTTAGAGCGCGAGAGGGGAGAGGCAGGAGGAGGGGACTGCTGTCTCGCAGAAAGGTCTGGGGGGGTAGGAGCCCCGGCCTGGGGAGCCGGGGGCCCAAAGCAGGGACAAGGGAGAAGAGAGGAGAGGCAGAGAGAGTCAGAGGTTCAAGGAAGATGGAAGAAATCATATGACAGAAGAATGGAGAGCAGAAGAGATGTAGAAAGCAGTAGTGAACAAGAGACAGCAAACAAAAATGAAGGGAAAGAGAGAAAGGTCAGAGAGCAAGATATACAGCAGTAATCCATCCGATGTATCCCAGAGTGGGAGGAGAAACAGAGAAAGAGGAAAAGAAGGAGGTTGGAAGGAAGAAAAAGGGAAGGAAGTTAGGAAAAAGTAGGAGGAGGAGGAGGAGGAGTAGGAGTACGTGGAGGGCAGTTGGTAGGATACGATGTGGTACAAGCAGAGGAGTGAGCATGACCACATGATCAAACACATTAAGCAGCGGGGAGGAAAGAGCGGGCAGCAGGAGGAGGAGCAAAGGAAGAATGTGTGAAGGAGTGGAGGAGTGGTGAACAGAGAGAAATAAACAACAGAGCACAGTGTGAGGATCATGGTCACTCTTTTCAGCAGACACTGTTGAAAACCGTGCGAGTGCAAAGGAGGGAGTGGGACAGGTCATGGCCACGTTGACCAGGGACAGCTCAGGTTAGGCGTATCTTTATATGTATATGTATATGTATATGTATATGTATATGTATATGTATATGTATATGTATATGTATATGTATATGTATA
>JAQQZY010000024.1:18592008-18641311 GCA_030068375.1 Ostorhinchus rueppellii | reverse complement strand
GAGTATTGACCATGTACATTATATCTTCAGTGCCCTGCAGAATCTCCAGTTTCACCATTTTAAACCTTTTACTTTGAGAGTGTTTACTTGTCCTAGCTGCACACATAGTGCTATTAAAATGTAAAAGCAGAGACAGAAAGAGAGTCATCAGCAAATTACTGTTTAAGTGCAGGTCATCTAGAAGTTCCACCATGACAAATCAGGGAATTACCTTTTTCAATTTTTAACTCCTAGCAGAACAAATGCTGGGTCACATTTGTGTATGAAAATGTGAAAATGTAAAGAAAATAAATCAGTAATACAACAGATCTCTCTGAGTTGTCACAAAACCTTTACAGTTTCCAGCGTTTGTCCAGTGTTTATACAGTACTGGAGTTTTGTAAATGATTGTATTTATTGTGTTATCTGCTTAAAACCTCAGCTTCAGCAAAAAAAATTAGATGAGGTTCTCTAAATCAAAGCCAAATATATCACTTCACTTGACTTATGTAAGTGTCTCTAAGTCCAATTAAAGTTGAAGTATCACATGCTCAAAGATGCAGTAAGACTTTCTGAAACTGCAGACATACATAAATCTTTGACAAGCTGTGTATCTTAGAGATGCATGGGTTCTACAAGACACTGAAAATATGATGGTTTGACAGCAGGAGTTGATCTGTTGTACACAGAACAGCCAACCACAGACAGAACCCTTCACAGCAAAGCACACTGCAGTCATTTTTCTTCTCTGCTTGCCTGACACCAAAAGCCGTGATGAGCATGTGAAACACCTGTCCACTGAGTGTTAGCAGCACACGCGTACATGTGCTGATGTGCTTTTTCCTGTGTTTGTGTGAGAAGGCACGCCCGCTTTTATAGGTTAAGTCGAGGTATAGACAGGGGCAGATCGGGGCTTTGTTGGGGGCCAGTCTGGGGGGCCTGGGACCGGCTGGGAAATTGGGTACTCACAGAACTACTTCCACATGGTCCAATGCCCACTGGTCATGTCCTGCACCGTCGTGGCGCGGCTGCCACCATCGCAGCATCACCCCTTTGACCCGTGCCTCTCTGTAGAGTCCAAGGAAATGTTGGATGTTCAGTGAGGATCAGCAGTTCCATCAAATGACAGATATACCACTTTCCAAGTCTATTGTGTGTTAACCCCCTTAATGGCTAATGAATAATCTGCTAATGTTTTCAAGGTGTATTATGTCACTAGAAAGCATTTGGATGAACAGATTATTGTGATTTTTTTAGTCATTTTATGCAACGTTTCCAAATGTACTTTACTACTTTCTTGCAATAGTAGGAAAAGTCATAATATCAAACACTAAATAAGATGAATTCGTTGTATTTATATTAAATTGTGGAGCAAAATGATCCTCGTCGGTTCTTTATAATGCATATGCAAATGTTTTGGATTCCCTTTACTGCCGCATTGATGTGTAAGGTCCATTTTATTCAGACGTTTAAGCTGTTTTAACTGCTTCATACACTGGTGGGTGGTTAAAAATAAACAGCAACACATACTGTTAAGTTCATGTTCAAAGCATTTTAAAGCATCTGGGAGGTCGTAGAGTGGAAGAAGAAGCTGCATAAAATGGAAATCCATGTACCAATAAGTAGAAGTGAAATAAATGACATTGTACCATCGCTTTCTAGAAACAGGTATCACGATCAAAGTCTGTTTATGAACAATTTATTACTACTTAAAAGTTGAAATTTGATAGAATGTTCCGAAAACAGTCGTATTCATCATGTAAATTATTCGAATTGGAAATGATGCCATAATTGGGAAAGTCTTTGATCATATAAAGGCTACTTTGTCAGAAAGTGATATGATGAGTGTGTCTTATTGTTCACGTCACTCACAGGGGGATGTTGTAGGAGACTCTCTGGGCCTTTATGAAGTCTTTAGGCTGATGCTGAGCAATTACATGCCAGCTGACTCCATTGTTGACACTGTATTGCAACAGCACAGCTCGATCCACTGTGTCAGCCTGGTCCAGAGCTATGTTACAACTCTCTGTCTGTGCCACGCTACCAATTTGCAGCACAAACATGATCTTACTGTAGAAAGAAAAAGAGAAAAACATTACAGAGGGGAAGTCATATTGGTTGCTATAAAAACGACTTATGGTATTTTAAAGGTGGAAGGACGATAACTGCTATATTGTGTGGGTTTTTTTTTAATTTATTTTTTATTTTGGTAAGAATGTATAGTTAAAGTGGTTCATATATGTTTTGGTAGTACCTGTACCTGGCTCTAGTGAGGTCCAGCGGTTTTGTAACTGCCTGCCTCATCTTACAGCCATTAAAGTAGAGTGAGTCTCCGTGGGCATGTGGTGACAACTGTCCACATCCACTGCCCACTCCTCCACCTTGGATCAGCTGCCAGCTCTCCTGAGACACGCTGCCGGACTCGAAATTGTCCTTGATGGAGCTGGGTAGGTCAGTGCTGGAGAGGGAACAGTCATCACCTGTTCAGATGTAATGAAAGGGAAAAAGAAGAAGAAGAAGAAGAAGTAAGAGGCTGATGAAACTGGGAGAAAAGATTACAGACTTACTGGTGGTGGCAGAAAGTTTTCAGAAAATCTATCAAGGAGTTTCAACAGCAAAGGTACCAAACTGCACAGTATCCAATAAAATAGGACATTTTCAGTATATGCAATATTTGAATATAATTGGCTGTTTGTGGCCCACCATGATGTCCTTCATCACAGATGCAGACCACTCCACTGGTGCAGTAGCCATGGCCGCTGCAAAGCCCTGGACAGGCCTCTCCAATATAAACATGGTCCACTCCCCAGCTCTGCCGTTCTCCTGTGCCCTCCTTTTGAATCCAGCGGAACTGGGTGGCCCTGGAAACATACGACAAATCACAAAAGATTAACATGACCTTCCATTTCTTTTCTCTGACAATGTGCCAGCATAGACATTCATCTAAAACAGTGATTAGCAGAGAATTATAGGGGCTCCTACCCTGAAGAGACGTGGTCTGGCAGCTGGACAGTGACCCTGGTCCATGTTGAACTGTTGACCGGACTGTAAATCGTGGACTCGTGGAACTGGAAAGGAGAGCAGCCCACGTTGTTGACTGATGAGGGGAGGCATTCAGACTGTACCAGCTGCCACGAGTCAGACCTGAAAGACGGAAGAGTGACATAAGATGAAACCAATTAAATCACAGGCATTTTTGCTTTTTGACAGTAAGATTTCTTTATTTTATATATACATAAATGTATATATTTTTTCACCTTGCATCCTTCCTGTACTGCAGCAGGACAGAATGATGGTCTTCACAAGTGTCTGCCTCACAACCAACAACAATCTGCAGAAATGTGTCAAATATAAGGTAATGAATGCACAGAACCCAAGTAGAAGTGAATAGTACAGGATTAACAGGTGCTGATATACAGCAGCTGTGTGGATCTCTGCCAGTGCAGTACCTTGAACTGTAAAATATAACCAGGCTGTACTATGAGTTCTCGTGTGGCCAGGATGTTGTGTGTCCTGTCTTGGTTCTTGTTGGGCCAATAGAGGTGGAAAGATGGATTTCCACAGAAACCAGCTGTACGCACAGCATTAGGGTAAAAACTCCAACTTTCCTCATGAGAAACACCCTCTAACAAATTCAAAAAGAGAAGAGGATGAGGAGTCATTCCAGATTAGGAATTTATTTGTCATGGTAAGTGTGTTATTGGTTCTAATCACATTAACATGTATAAACTCACCATCATCAAATGTGTCAAGCAGTGTGGATGGATTGATGTCTGACCCACCCACCAAGATGTTGTCTATGGCCCACTGTGCTCTTTCTAGACTCGGGGTGGCCAAACCAGAGGAAATTGTAAACGGCTGCCACCAGCGCAGGCGAGTGGCATTTGTCAGTGCTCCCTCTGGGAGGACAATATAATCTCTCCTCACTGACACATATTTGAGATAATCCATCTCATGCAGCAGAGTCCAAGACACACCTGAAGAACCGAGACAGACAGACAAACAGCATGAGAAAAACAGAAAAGATCAAGGAAAGGATATTATACATGATACAGTACAAAGGCTGAAATTCACAATATATAGTATCTATGCTGTGACTTCACCTCCGTCAGTAGAGTAGTCCAGGAGCACACCCTCTTTACGACAAGTTGGACGGTGGCACATGGTCATGTTATCCTCACTTCCAATCCGTGCCCAGTACTCCACAAACCTGTCAAAAACACACAGCTCATCATACAACTAATCTAGGACAACACTTTAACATAGATACAGTATAATGTATTCAAAGGGTTAATAAATATTAAGACACTTGATTAATGCGATATGTTTTTTGAGGAAAATTGTTTGTAACTTTTTAATTCACAATTAATAGTTTACATGTTACCCACATTGAGCACTGTTGTACATATTGTGTATTACAACTTTTTTTATTACATTTTGTATGATATAATTTACAAAACTATATTAAAAAAAACTATATTGTATGCTCTTCTTTATTTTATATTATCTTGCATCTGATTGTTGCTACTTGTCCAAGTTCTCTCTGTAATTCAGAACTGGTAAACAAAGAAATATACAAACAGTTCCAGCAGACAGCGGTTCAGTTCATATTGTCTTCTATTTCTCACTTGTCATATTCTTTTTAAGAGGAATACTGGTAAAAGTCAACATGACATTTTTTGTTCTTCTGTCAAAAAAAAAAACCCTGAGAATTTTTTTTTTCACTTTTAACTGTTACGGGAGTGTGTTGTTAAGACTATGCTGATGTTTGTAAAATTACACACTGTTATATCATCTTGCTCCCTGTGTTATCTGTGTAATAATGTACTGTATCAGATTCATATTTGTAAATTCTTTTCACAATGAGTACTCACTTGGCTCCACGCAGGTCCAGGTCAGCAGTGACAGCCTGTCTGGCATCTGCCCCTCCAAAATATAAAGCTGTCCCCTCAACCAAGACACCACAGTCAGTGCAGGGTCTACCGCCTTCCAACACCTGCCACTGAGGGCCTGCAGACCCTTCCCAGTCGAAACGCTCCTTCAGGGAAGCCTGTTGGGGGAAAAAAAAATCAAGACTCAAACAGAAACATTCCCTTCATCTTGATCCTAGTTTGTGTTTTGCATGTGAAAATTCAACAAGTGTACCTTTAGAGCAGTGCTGGCATAGCAGTTTGGTCCAGTGAATCCTGGATCGCATAGACAGCGCTGGTCCAGGCAGTCCCCATGACCCCCACAGTGGCTGTCACATGCTGGACCAATGTAAAAGTTCTCTACACCCCACTGAATATCTGAGTGCTGCTGGTAAAACCGGAACCGTACTGCACTAAAAAGATTTTAAAAAATAAAAAAGAAACTAATTAAAATATACAACTTTCACTAATTATATCAAAAATTACAACAATTCAATCCATCAGCAATTTACGTGTCAGCGAGACTGTCAGGAAGTAGATAGACTGCTCGTTTCCATCCATCAGCAGGGAAGAAGACAGACGGCTGGGAGACCTGACCTCCACAGCGTGGGTCAGCTGGTAGACACTGGGGCACCAGGTACTTCCACGTCACTCCAAAGTCTACTGAGTACTGAACATGAACCTGTCGGTCTGCATGGCGCTCCGGTAAGCTGCATCCAACCGCAATCTGAATGAACACATATGACTATGAGTATTTAAACAGTGTAACGTATTAAGTCCAGTATTTCTGGTGGAAATTTTAAAAAATGCAATATCCTTTCACAGGAAAGTGAAAGTTTTGGCTTTTTTAAATGAAATGAATGCCTTGATTAGAAACAGCAGGATCCAATGGTTTTTCAGATACATTTTTTTTTTTTTACATGGAAAGTCCTTTTCAGAGGACAGTGCTTTTTTTGTTTGTTATTTTTTAAGCAAAGCTGTGAAACTCATGTTCCCTACAGAGGACAAAAATGCATTGCTGGGTCTCAGGAGAGTTTGTTGCGATTATTTTTGTTCACAAAAAGGCATTGCACCATACAAACAAATGTTCAGAATTCCCACATTAGCTCAGTATTTACCTTGAACTGCATGACCCAACCCTTATCAGGAATAATATCGTGTGTGACAGCGTACACCTCTCTTCCGTCATTGTTGCCACAAACCATCACTCCATCAGGAGAGCTGCAGAATCGCTGAACGGAGCAGTCCTCTGAGAACAACCAATGGTCGCTCACTGTAAGGAAAGAAAGGCAGAGAAGGACATACAAAGATTACAAACATGTTTCTGGAATATTGGGAATATTGTCTGAAATACTGACAACATGGTATTCTTGCCATTTATTTATTTTTCTCTGTAGCTTCATCATTATGGATCATGATGGAATTAGAATATTACAGATATGATTCATGCCTGGTAAAGAACAGCCAAATCAAGTGTTGGCAAAAACAGAGTAGTGATTTCATTTTCATGTTATAATCCACAGACAAACAGGATAATGGGACAAAAGAAATGGCAGATGTAACATTTGTATAAACAGAAGATTTTTTATCTTACATATTTTCTATCAGCCCAAAAGTGTACAGTTATTAGTACTGAAGAAAACAGGAACTCTCTCTCTTTCTTCACACCTTGGTGGTGTTGAAAGATGAACAGCTACTTTCATCTGTGTTCTTTTTCTTATTATTCACTTGTTTAAGAGGAATAACGCTAAAAGTAAAAAAAAAAAAAAGTTGTTTGTCATTCTATTGTTGCTGAAAATAAAAAAGGGAATAAAAGCTCCTTTAAACGCCATGCTATTAGTTTGCATAGTTCTAAGTAAACAACATATTCCAGCCCCTGCTCTTTCTGTACCTATGGGCGCTTCCTCTTGCTCACTCAGCTGACCTATCCTCCCTGAAGTCTCATCAGCTGGTGATCTCTCATGGCTGGGTAGCGCCACACCTCCAAATGTGTCAGAGATTTGAGCCCGAGGGTCAGAGCCTGCGATCAGGACATTGTCCAGAGCCCAGTCGCTGTGGTCTGCCCCGTCGTGTTGTGGCTGCCACCAGCGCACACGCACTCCCTCCTGTCGGGCAGCAGGGGGCAGCAGCACATTCACAAACCTAAACAGAAAAACATACTTACATGTCAAGGAAGAGGAAGGCATGTTGCTTAGAAAACATTATCTTTACAGCTGTATCAGTTTGCACATTAATACTGAATAAAATATTGTGTACTACTGATTGTGCGGTTGTAAAAGGACCCACCCAGGCTTGGTGTACAGATCATAAAAGATCTCCGTTAAAAGATGCCAGTTGATTCCGCCGTTCAGGCTGTACTCCAGAAGCACACCCTGGTTGCGGTTACTTGGTGGGATCATGCAGCCGTACATGAAGTAAAACTGTATGAACTCTGCATTAGTCAGGTTCAAGTCCACTGTCACCAGCTGACGACTGCAACTCTGTACACACACACACACACACACACACACACACACACACAGAGGAATGTCAGTGAAATGCAGTTTTAATGAATAAGAGGCCTGTGTCTACTGGATCTGTGCTAATTATTTATCCTCACAAAAAATCTGAAACTTGTCTCAAATGGTCTTCATTAGGATGTCTTTGTTACAGACGACATATACCTCAAGACCGGAAAGAGAACTCTGGAATCTTCCCAGAACACAGATTTCTAAAAATAAATCAGAATATTTACAAATTCATAAACTACTGGTAAAGAACAAAATAAACTTTTTAAAGTGTATATGGAGTTTATTTAATTATAAATGTACATCACTGATACTGTATTGTCATATTTGCTGTGATTTCTTATCATTTTGAGAAATATCTCATTATTGTGACTTTGAGGGGCTTCTTTGTGGATTTTTTGTTGCAATCGTTGAGAGAATTTCATGAAATGTAAAAATGATTAGACTATTGTTGTAATTTTAACATGTAATTATTAAATTGCTGTAGACAAAAGATAAAAAAACTGATGCAGGACTTTGTAATTCAACAGAAAAAGAAAAAAAATGCAATGTTAAACATCCTTCATAGCCATTTGAGTATAAACACTCAGATATGCAAGGTGCACTTGAATGCACCACTAAGTTCTTGTCCCTGTGCATCACACTGTAGAACTGTAAATGGGTTTTATGCCATGATTATTTTACCACAGATATTTACCTCTTTTTAACCCTTAATTCAGGAAAGGCAGACATAGGAAAATAAAAGTATTACAAGGCAAAACCTAAAATTCTGACTGATCCTAACAGATAAAGCTTAATACTAAATATAACTGACTGCTCCCAAAAGATTTCCTCACAGTTTATCCACCCATGGTAAAATAAATCTGTCACTAGGTATCAGACTCTCATTCTTCTAACTCTCTTTGAAACACTGTCTGATATTAAAAACAGTCACATTAGTATTCATTTCTTTTAATGCATTCTGAATAAAATATGTGTGAGTAGTGTGTGACTTTAAACAGCAGTATATCTTAACTCTCTGGTGAATAAAATTACCACATAAATGAAAAAAAAGAGAATGTATGGGAAGCAAAATGATTTTAATACTGTCATGTGGTGATGTGGATAAAGACACTTCAATAATATTGAATGGAGAATGGGAATTTAAGTATGTTTAACCACCACCTTATCTCTAAAATCATGATGCACTTGATAACTCATAATACTGTAAGAACTGTATTGAAAGAATGGAAAACCACACAGGCAAACCCCAGGGGCAGAGATGTTCTTACTCCGCTGAAGTGCAGAGCGGCTCCAGAGGCCACGGCGCCACAAACGGTGCTGAGTTTCCCACCGGTGAGAATGTGCCAATGGCTGAGAGATGGTGCGCGACTAAAGCTGTCCTTCAGCTGAGACGGCAGAGGAACCACAGGCTCATCGCAGTACTCTCCACCCCACTCTGGATCACACCTGTGAAGGATTATGGGATACCGTTTGTCACACTAAAGCTGAACAATTTAGATTTTTTAAAAAATTTGTTTTCACTTTTCATTTGTTTTGACCTTTTGTCTTCAAATATAATCCAGTTATAATTACATTTGATTTGTTATTAATGTGTTTGTCGAGATTCACTGACAGTTTGAATCTTTTTTTTTTTGTAATGTAGGGTATATGTCAGAAGTGAGACTCAAAAAGGTCTGAAAAGTTAATGTGTAAAAAAAAAAACACAACACAATATACTTTTAAAACCATATTTAATTAGGACAGATAAACAATAAAAGACATGTATCAGTCAGTGAATTACTAGACTTGTGTGTGAAATAACTGGACTAAGACTAGAGCCAAGACATTTTCTCTATAATTCTAGAATATTAACATTAATTCAGACACTCTCAGTAAATCTGGATTCTGTTTTTACTTTAGTAAAATGTTTTGTATTGTTCTGAATTTCCCTTTCCTACCTTGTTTTCATTATTTCATTAATCTTTGTTGATACTAATAACTTCAGTAGGACCACAGTTTATTGCCATACTTATTACAATTTGAGCACGTAAAGAAAAATATGATATGATAAAACTTAAGTGTAACTGTTTCCAACCCCTTAATTCTGTCAGCAGATAGATCAAATTAGTTGGCAACAAGATCAAATAAAAATCCGACAAATGAGGCATTTTGGCACAAAAGAATGTGTTTCACCTTTGCCTTTTAATGTTGGCTTTGTGTCAGTGAACATTTCAGTTGTCACATTTAGAGTAAAAACCATGGTGTGTGTATTTGAGAGGCTGTTACTTACACACAGGAGCTTTGCTGACAGTGTCCGTGTCCTGAGCACATATCTGGGCATCCATCTCCAATGTAAAGGTTATCCAGAGCCCACGTCTGCTGCTTGTCAAAGGGAGCCTGTTGGAACCAGCGGAACCGTGTGGCAGGGGACCTTAAAGATAGTTACATAAAGACAAATTAAGTATGCATGAAGTGTTTTCTATCAGATTGTTGCATAGTCTAGGGGTATTAAGAGGACTAAAATCAGAGCGACATGAGGACATTTTCCATAATAAGAGTATTTTGTAGAATCTTGATGTGCTTGAGATTTATCTATGTTTCTGAGTAAAGCTCCAGGAGGTGCTGACCTTGCATAAGAAGGTATTGGCAAAGTAACACGACCCCATTTATTGTATGTGTCTGAAACCAGCAGCCTCTGCAGAGTGTAGGAGGAACAGTCTGGGCTTGTAGGTAGACAGTCTCTGACCACTGGCTGCCAGGTCAGGCCCAGATCCAGAGAGTACTCCAACTCTACAGCTGCAGAAGAAAAAACATTTTCAGCATGCACAAATATAATATCATCTTAATTTTACTTTTATTGTTATGCAGTATCACTATTGCTATTGCTTACAGTAGCAGGAGTTTGTGACAGAGCAAGAGGCAGAGAAATCAAACTGGATGAAGGCGTCTTGACCCAAACTGATGTCAGTGGTGACAGCATAGCGAGTGTTAGACTTCTCTATGAAAGCAAACGCTGGCCCATCAGAGCCACAAACAGGCATTCGAGTTCCCCCAGGATGTAGGAGCCATGATCGACCATCAATAGAGGAGAAATCATCTTCCAGTGGTCCCCAGCCACTGGCACTGCCACCTACCACCACCTGAAGAAAAAGGGTTGAAATGTGTACAATTAAAGCAGACAGAGGAAGTTAAAACACTGTGCTCATAGTATTTATCAGCGTGAGGCATGAAAGAATAAACATTTGATAATACATATTTTGATGCGCTGGTCAGTAAATAATTTGAATATAAGACAGACTCCAAAACTTTAGCCTGTAACTTTACATGCAAACTTTACCTGGTCAATGACCCATGGGCTGTAAAAGTGTCCATTTTCTGAAGGTTGCCACCAGCGGAGACGTGTTGAAGTGGTCCGGGCCCGCAGTGGGATCTCCAAAGCTACCAGCCGAGCCTGATTGCTGCTGTTGCTGAAGAGAAATTCTTGCAGGAGTCCCCAGGTCAGACCTCCATCCACAGAGAACTGCAGCAGCACAGGCTGAGATCGAGGGTCTGGAGCAGCTTTACCACAGCCCAGACGCAAGAAAAACTGAACAAACCTGCAGAGAGCAGCCGTGGAAACATGACAACTTTTTATTAGTGACAGCAGTAAATTCAGCAGAATCAGATGTCGTGTGAGGTTGTGATGTGATGTTATAGTTTCAGTGTTGCTGTTGTAACTGTACCTGGCATTGGACAGGTCTAAGTCATTTGTGACCAACATACGCAGGCCATCCTCACTGAAAAACAGGTGGTTTCCACTTGACATGATACCACATTTCCTGGATGGTTTACCACCACTCAGAAGTCTGAAATGCTCAGCATCCACAGCTCCTCCTGAAGATGAATATGAGTACATAAACACAGCTTGATTTGGCTGTTCTGAACAACACATTTAGATAGGTTATGTTTGACTTCTACATCAATCTGAAACTGTCATGAACAAAAACAGTGAGTGCGCTTGACAACATTTGGATGGACATCACCTCTGAGAATTTCTGAATGATTACTATGTATAACATAACATGGAAACAAGACATAATGTTAACACACCTTCAAAGTCCTCCTTTAAGAAGTCAGGGTTGGGAGTGTCAGGTACAGAGCAATCAGGTCCAGAGTATCCAGGGTCACACACACAGTGGGTACCACCCACACAGGCTCCATGGCCATTACACATGTCCTGACACTGTGGGCCAATGTAGACATTGTCTAGTGCCCATGTTGGAGGAGCAGAACCAGTTGAGAAGAAACCCTGATACCAGCGGAACCTCACTGAACTGTGGGGAAGTCAAAGAATAGAAAATAAGTAAAGAAAACATATAGAGAAGGCAACTGAAGTCATCAATACCATCACCATCACTGTTTATGATCTGGGGAAAGATATGCTACTTCCCTGCCAGTAAAGCTAACATGCACATAGCTGTGACAGACCACCTTGCGATATCTTAAAACTAGTCCTTACCCACAGAGGCGCAGCTTCCCAAAATGGATGACCTCCCTTCTCCAGCCTTGTGTTGTTCCAGGGAAGAAGATACTGGCAGGGTGAAGCTCTGTCGAGCATAGTGAGGATGGCTGGGGCCCGCCAGCACACAGAGGTACCAGAAGGTGCCAGGTGGCACCAAAATCCCGTGAAAATTCAAGACGCACTGGGTTGGTTGAGGAGCTCTCAGCTGTGCAGCCCACATTAATCTGGACAAACATCAATACATAAATATATATGACACCAGGGAGGATGACGATTCATGATTTATGCCTTGAATGAGTAAGTATTATGATTGTTTCTTTGGGAAAATAAGTCATCAAGGCAGTGTTTGCATACCTCAAACTGAATGATAGTGTTCTCATTTACGTCAATGTCCCTGGTGGTAATAGAGTGCTCTCCCAGCTCACTGGAGACAAACACCATCGCTGACTCATCCTCCTCCCTGGACATACACACACAGCCGAAGGTTTGTCAGGAGTAAAAACATTTGGAGTTTTAGATAGATGTGTCCTGATTTTACTTAAATAATATATCAGTGCCATTGCCAACATTAAAATTCTTCATCTATGTTTCTCTTACAGTCCAGTTTTCTGGTAGGGGCAGTACAGGCCAGTGTTTCCTCCAGGGAAGAAGAGCCAGTTGGATTCATTGGGGCCCTCCTCAAAGCTGTCTATTACCACTGGTGGGTTGTGTAAGGAGCTGCCATCAATTATGAGATCATCTATCACCCACACCTCCTCCTTTTTACCTGCATAAGAAAACACAGATCCTACATTCACTTTGGACAAAGGATGGCTGTGAAGAGAAATGTAAATGTGACCATGTAAGTGTTGGAGATAGAAAAGGATGAAAAACAAAGAGTGTGCATAACCAGAAGAAAAAGACAGAAGGCAAGTTCTGGAGGTGTTAGATAAAAAGAAGTGAATCTGAATAAAGTCAGAGATGCAAAGGCTGCAGATTATGTTTGTTTTAGTTTGTTATACTGTTTGTTCACTCACCACTGTTGTAAGGCTGCCAGAGTCTAAACCGAGTAGCGTTGGTCTGGGCACTGGCTGGCAGCGGCAGGTGGAGGAATAAGGTGTCCGTGGAAGCAGGGAAGTAAAACTCATCCAACAACAGCCAACTGATTCCTCCATTCACAGAGTACTGCAGTAGCACTGAGTGAGAACGCTCTGGGACACCTAGAGGAGTCCACAAGACCATGATATCAAAACAACAGAACAACAACGCTACGATACAACCAAATATCATCTATTACCACCTTGAAAAAAGAAGCATGTAATGCCGTACCTTTGGTGATGAATTTGAAGGAGAATTGAATGTAGAGCGTGTTTGTGCAGTCCAGATCCCGTGACACAATCATACGCAGACCATCCTGTATAAAAAAATTGTACTTTAGTTTTAATCAATGATCTTAAGATTTTCCACTGTGTCGCTATCATATAATTATACTGTTACGGGGACACCTACTCCTTTGAAAATAAGCGCAGTGCCAGATTTAAGAGGTTCTCCACTCAGAGTTCCCCTCTCTGCTCCGTAAACTTCAGGCCATGTCTCCTGTTGCAGGTTTTCATTGAAGTCCTCTCTCAGCACAGAGGGAAGGGGTGTCAGGGGTACACAGTGTGCCCCTCCATAACCCTTATCACACCTGTTTTACAACAGGAGGAAAAAATGTGAGAAACATCAGAGACAGTTATACATAAGATGATAATTTGTGTAAAAATGGTAAAAGGTTTAGCTGTTTTTTTTTAACTTACAAACAACGGCCATTGTCACACAGACCATGTCCAGAGCACATCCACGGACAGCCAGGTGCCAATAAAACATTATCCAGTGCCCAACCTTCTGCTCCTGGAGTGAAATGGCTCTGGATCCAGCGGAATCGAGTTCTTGGGGAACTGAGGCAATTGACAACAAGACAAATGTAGCCTCAGATGTATACAAATAGTTTTAACAAATGACAAATATCATTTATTTATTTGTGGCACTGAACATGAACAACACATACTTGGCAGCACTGGGCAGGTAAACAGTGATCCTCCTCCAGTGTTTGTATTGAGTTGAGGTATAGATGGAGCTCTGAGTGTAGCCAGCACAGCCAATGGCTGGGGGAACACATTCTGGTGTGATGAGAGACCAGTGACGGCCACAGTCTGTGGAGTACTCAAGTCGCACACCATGGGAGAATGAGGTGGACTTACTGCATCCCATACTCAACTCAAATTGCAGGAAGGATGAGCCTGACACTTCGAAGTCCCAGCTCTCTGCATATCTAGGCTTTTCTGCACAGATTAAAAGAAAAAATACATTATTAGATATTGTCTGATGCCAGTATCTACAATAGGTTAAAATGATTAACCTAAAGTCAGTAGAAGTCCAAATGCAAATAAACCTCTGAATATATAGTAGCAGCTTCTTGAGTAATGGTGAAGCATATGCATTTTTAGTGAATGAGGACACCCATCAAGTCTGACAATCTCATGCTTTATTTGTTCAGAGATGCACACAATAGCTTGTTTTTTATAGATGTGCTGCCAAATTACTCTTGCTGTACACACTTAATGAATGGGTCCAGTTGTAATGTAATATTTGCACAAAGTAAATCCGCTCACAGCTTGATGCAAGCATAAATAACAAGCAGGATGTTCAGTCAGGTTTGCTGTCATTAATTATGCAAGACCCAAAGTGCCACAGTAAATGGCTGATTCAATTTCAGCCTGTTGTGTGTATAATAGTGTAATGTCTTTGTATAACCATTTACGTGGTTTGTTGGATATGTGTGCATTTATTTGGATGCATTTATCTATGGTATTTCATATGTTTGTGATCTTTTTCTCTTGCGTAAACCAATTTTAACCAAGTAGTCTGGTTGTTTTATTGTGACGCTGCATGTTGTGGAGTTTATTCATACTGTGCTGCTCATTACAAAAAGAGCAGATCCACTGACACAGATGCCTCTCCAGTGGCTTACTCATTTCTACTTAACAATGATCAATAACTGACTAAAGGTTACCCTTCTTTCCAAACAGTCAAGTAATTAAAATCTGTGTTGATGCATGTGTTTGACTGTGTGACTCACTATCAATGGCCTCAGAGTTGAAGGTTAGTGCGGTGTCCAGCGATAAACAGTCCACAGTCACCTCCCCACCCTGAATACGGTACCAGTTGTGCCTCAGAGGGGTTGTGCCATCGAACTTGTCATGGAAACCTGTTCTGGAGCTGTCGTTCATACCAATTAGAACATCATCGAGAGCCCACTGGGCAGAGTGTTTCCCTGCAATAAAAACAAAAACACAGGATAGGTAATGATACAACTTACATCCAAGGAAATCAAATCCAAGCACTTCTAATGAGTGAAAGAAAGTTTATTTTATTTTGGACAAATTGAAATCAGAATGCAAACACCAACAAAGCAGCTCAAAGCAAGTTATCAGCAGAAAACAAATAAATACTTAATATAATTTTAGTGTATAATTTTAATTTTTATAATTTCACTTCCACATACTTCATATATTTTATTATCTACCTTAAATGAGGCACTGACCTTGCTGCGGCTGCCACCACCGAAAAACAGTGTAAGGGGTTTTAGCTGCAGGTGGCAGTTCGATAGTTACTACTTGAGGCTCCAGGAAAGAACTAAAATCCAGCTCCCTGAGGAACTGCCACTGGACTCCATTGTTGGTAGAGAACTGGACAATTACGCCTAAAACAAAAAGAAAAAAATAGAATAGGGATTAGTAGCTCAGAGAATATTTACAGATACAGAAATAAACAGATGTGAAAAAATACAATTATTGCCAGACAGAAGAATTATAGTCTCATAGCCATGATTAGCACAAACAAGCTCTTTAGAGGACTGGCAGTGTTTTATCTGATGGTATGAAAAAGTGTAATCAGACCGAGCCTTCAGCATCGCTTCATGCTAAAAATCCACAATCTGCTGACAAACAGAGATATTCCTTGATGTAACTCACAGATGGAGAGAATAAAGACACAATCTTTAGCTTCTTCACTTTGGCTGCATCACACAACCGATCAAAGACACAATGTAAAGACGCAGATAAAACAAACCAGTGCTGACTTGATCAGATATGTGAAGCTGCTCTCACAGATTGCACTATAAATAAATCAGCCACAGAAATTTAGCAAAGGCCTTTATTATATGGAATGTAAGGACATCACTAGTGCACTGACGGTTGAGTTTGGTCATTACCTTCGTTGCGAGAGCGAGGCCTGGTGCAAGTCGGTCCTAGACTCTTACTCCCGATACGGATATAGAATTGGACCAACCTGTATATGTGTGAAACAATAACATATCACAATGACCACATTTCACAGATTTATAAGGTTTACCAAACAAAACTTTTTCCTTTTTTAAACTCCAAATAAGACACTGAAATGCTGTAAGCTGCTCACCGGGTGTTGCTGGTATCTAGAGGAACTGTGCGGGCCTCTCTCCTCCCTGGGCTGCTGAAGTAAAGGGCCTTGCCTTCACCAATGATACCACAGCCCCCTCCGATTTGTCCCCCACTGAGACTCTGCCAGAGTGGACTTAGCTTTCCCTCAAAGCCCTCTGTCAGCTCTGTAGGACTGGCTACAGAGGGAACACAACTATCCTGCTCCACTGTAGAAAAAACGCATGGAATCACACGGTAGAGCAAAAAATAAAATAAAATGTTCAACCTTTTTTTTTTGCTTCACTGTTTGGGCTTTATTGGCTCTAAGCCTGCATATGAGTGTGTTCTCTACCTGTGTATCCCATATCACAGAAACAGACTCCAGAGATGCAGTCTCCATGCCCACCACAGTGGTTTGGACAGGGCTCTGAGATGTAGACACCATCTAAAGCAAAAGGTGGGGCATCTCTGTACAAACTGCTCTCCTGGAACCAACGGAACCTGGTTTTACTATAAAAATGAGTAAACAGAGAAGTGAAAGGGATCATTGAACTACAATTCTACTGATATTTAAAATATTGTTATGCCTTAAGAAAATGCATAAAATCACAACTTCAACCAGTGTTGGGGAGTAGTATTATATAAGCGCATTATATAACACAATTACAAAATAAATGTACTTATAGTCCATTACAGTGTGTAATTATGTAACAGTAATTAGTCAAAACACTGATGATAACAAAAGGGTTGCATCTGAATCTACCGTTTTTGGCACAAAGCTAACAGACAGAATATAACTTTGAACAAGAATGTGTCTTTTGGTGTATTTTTGGACAACACAGGAAAAACATAAGCAAAATTGGGGACATATTTGCATGCAACACCATCAGTGGTAGAATGATTTTCTGGCAGATATCTTAAACCTGGACAGGTTCCATTTAACTGAAAGGATGGAATACATTTTGACCGTTACTCTTGTTCGAGTATGCACTATCATCTATAAGACACAGCATTATTTTGATGAAGTAATCAAAAAAGGTACATCACTTATCTTATTTTAACATGGAATAAAATAATCTTTAAAACATGACATTTACTAAATACCTTTTAACAGCACTGTTTACAACTTCATTTGCATGCCTGTTACCATAGTTACCTGGCTGCAACGTTGCGTGGTATGACCACAGTGACTCTCGTCCATTGTTCATAATCTCCAGTGTTGTATACAGTGGGTTCTCTGAGCTCCCGACCACTGCCCTCACACATCCCTGCCCCTGGAGTTCCTGGGTAACAGCCCTCCCTCACCAGGGCCCAGGTTCGACCAGCATCATGGGAGTACTGCAGCAGGACTGGGGCAGATGCGCTGAAATCTGACTCACAACCTATGTTCAACTGGTTGGAGTAACAGTGAACAAGTAAAACTCAACATTATTAAAGTGAATGGAATGACATCAGGGCTGCTCAATCTAGTGAAAAACTCATAATGTAATTACTGTGGATAATACTGCGATTTCAAGTCTATGTGTTTGGTAAAGTAAAAAGACCTCTTTGTTTTCTGTTTTATCTTTTTTTTTTCAGCTAAAAAAATCAGTAAACACAAAAACTCACAAAAATACAAAAAATGAGAGTAACTTTCATTCTGCATATTTAACCCCTCCTTGCTCAGTTTCACTATATCAAAAATAGCATCTACAGTATGTGTTGCGTTTAATTTTTTTTCAATTTTGCAATCATATCACTCTCAATCCTGCTAAATCTGAACCTTTAATTTATAGCCTTTTGTTATTATGAAATTGAAGAGACTGATACTGCAATTGAAGTTATTGTGGAACCATAATGAACCTATACATCATGACATGTACTGTATTTCTCATCTTTCGTTTCCTTATTCTTTAACAGACATCAATCAGATAATACACAGACTGGAATAAATAGCACTGACATACTAAAATATAAAGAGGAAAGAGAAAAAAAAGGATATGATACTAAATATAGACAAAATAAAGAACCATAAATAAAATAAAAATAAAATTTGAGATCATTCTAAAAGATCATTCATGCGCATTCACCTGTTGAAGGTAATTTAAATAAAGTGGCTACACATCATACAATGTCTGTATTAACCTCTTTTCTAGTTGGATGTGTGGTGGCAGGGGTTCCTTCTATTTTAATAATATCATTCTTCATTTAAGTAAGTACCAAAAGCTATCGTGTTGGTTTACAGCTCATTCAAGTTGACATATCTCTTAGTTACTCCACAAATGATTCCAGTGAGTTTTACATATTCCAGTGTGTTTAAGATGTCTTGAAAGAGCGTTCATTCCCATGCTTTATACTACAGTACCTTGAACTGTAGAGTGTAGCCAGGGCGCAGGGCCAGGTCTCTGGTGATAGCCACTCTGTCCCCATCAGAGCGCCCAAACACCATGGCAGAAGGGGTCGGGGCACAGAAGCTGTTGTTACTTTCCCTTTCCATGCCTTCATTACCCAGCATTAGCCACACACTCATTTGGTTTAGAGGGTAGTCAAAAGCTGGTTTCTCATAAAAGTTCTGAGTAGACACAAGATGAAGTCCAGTTAACCAGAGTTTATAGTATTTTTTGGGTATCTGAACAAGTTTTTAGTCACTAAGTAAAGTCAGAAAAATGTTATAACTTGACACTTTCAGTTATAATAGAAGATCATATGTCAACATGAATGCTTCAGACGCTTAGACGGTTAATCATATTGACCTGTGGCAGGGTAGGATTGGCCATTGGTATGATGTGTTTCTCCCTCTCTGACAAAATAATCACGTCATCAATTGCCCACTGGTCGTAGCCCTCCCCAGAGTGAAGAGGCTGCCACCAACGAAACCTTGTGGAGGGTGTTTTAGAGGCCAGAGGAAGCTCATAGTGGACAAAGCTGAAGGACAAAAGACAACAAAATACTGATTACATGAGAGTTCAACCTCTAAACCATCTCTAACACAGACACAATTTTTCCACACATGTGCATTATTATTTATTAAAAATTAAGTACAGGTAGTTATTTTAATTGTTTCATCTAAATGTGAGATTTTAATGTACATTTTATTTTAGTGTACATTATTTATGTCTAAGGTGTGATGCTTGTCTATCTGTGTTACTATGCAACCATCATAATTGCCTTCTGGGCATGAATCATGTCTTTTTCTGTTGAGTTCTTCATTGTCAGATAAGACGTTTTTATTACAGGACTGTGATGGAGGCACACACTCCGAGTACCATTATAGTTATGAAAGTTTCTCTCAGAACACATTGTTCGTTTAAATCACACACACCTTAACAGAATCTTTTCAGGATTAAAGACTTGATGTGAAAAATGTTCCATTATGTCAGAGCTCTTACCGAGGCTTTGTGAAGTCAGTGAAGTACATCTCAGCGATGAGGCCCCAGCTAATGCCTCCATCATTACTGTACTGCAGTAACACTCCTTCCTCCCTGCTGTCTGCCTGGTTACACTCTGCCCAGTCTCCGCCCACTCGCAGGTAAAACTGCACAAACTCTGCCCATTCAGTGTCCAAGTCCCAGCTCACCAGCTGCCTCAGTCCAGCCTGAAAACCAGACATACACAAAGGGAGTCAACATATATTTTCATAGACCATTCATCTGACATTATTTTATTTAAGAAGATTCTAGCTATTCATGATAACATATTGACCCAGAAATTCTGTGAAAAGGTAATTCTAATGTTTTGAGGGGTTTTTTTTAGCTGTTGTACCTTGCTGAAGTACAGGGATGACCCAGATGACACCACTCCACAGCCCATGTCAGGGGTGACTACCTCACCACCAATCACCTCCTGCCATGTGGCCAGTAATGCATCTTGAGACTCAAAGTCTGAAAGTACGCTAGATGAGAGGGGTGAAGAAGGCTGACAATTTGTTCCAGAGAAGCCATCATCACACCTATAAGAGAAGATAGTGACTTTATCATGATGATTTTCATTTTCATTTGGGTAAAATGCAGGTGAATTTTACTTAAAAAAATGAATGAAAAGGTAATTAAACATGAAACTTACCTGCAGTGTCCATGGTCACACCAGCCATGTCCGTGACACATATTAGGACATTGCTGGCCAATGTAAATGTCATCTAGGGCCCACTCATCCTGCTCACCATAGTAGTTCTGGATCCAGCGGAACCGTGTGGCACTAGACCTGAACACAGAAAGTACATGCATGACAGAAACAGCAGCAGAAATACTGTAGAGGCTGAACACAACAGGCACAAATTATAGTAAAATCCTCTAAATATATATTCTTTTGGTTAGAAAGATATTTTTAACATTTAATAGGCATTTTGCCTTTATTTGACAGATGTAGGAAATGGGGGAAAGTGAGGAGGGAAATGCCATGCCGTAAAAGTTTCAGCCGTTCTGGAATATAATTGGGACTCAGTGCTTAGGGCATTGTGGCTACGAGGTATAAGTCTGCTATCGAGGCAGCCCTGGCTGATAAAATTGCATGACATGATCTCAGCAGTCAAATAACTAACAATGACTGAGGTCATGTCAAGCAATCATGTTATATTCACTAATCTACTTCTTTCTGGGATATCGAGATTTGAGGATTTAGTGATCTGGCAGGTAAAGATTAACCTTATCACATGAACATATGTGTGTTTGTTATGTGTGTGTAGGCTATGCAGCGTGAAACGAATGTCACAGCGAGGGCAATACCATTACCAGATCATTTGGTGCGAAGGTATAATATAGATGTGAATGTATGTGCAGTACATGATTGCACATGTGCTTTCAGTGCACGTACAGTATTGAAAAATGGATGCAGAAGCATAGACGGTCGGGTATATTGGGTGTTATACAGCAGGGAGGTTCTTTGGTCTGCTGCTTCAGTGACCCATATAAACCAAGATGACCTTCTGATCATACAGAGCTGACCACGGCTCTTTTATTATCATTTACTGCCATGAACCTGTGACCTCTCATCACATCCTGCAGGAGATTAAACCACCTTAATTTAGCAGCTGAGTAGTGGAATGAGATGGGGGTGGAGATTACACTGCTCAATGTGGAAGGTTTATGTGATTATTTGGGTTGATTGATGTGTGAGTTAGGGCTGGTGTGGTATATACTGCATATTCCTGAACACTCATACGCTGCTAGTTGTGATTCTGTTTGCCTTATGAACCATATAATGTTTAACAGGCTCAACAAAGTAATAATAGTGTCCATAAATGCATAACTTCATCATATAATTGGAATGCCTTTACAGGTTGCAAGTAAAGTAATTAAGAAACTATAACCTGTTAAATGTGAACAGTTAAAGCCTGTATATCTTGGTACTAAACAGTAACTAACATCAATAATGATATAACAAATGCAAATGAGGAGCCAGAGCTGGAGGTTGTCCAATAATTTAGAACTGTATTGGGGAGAAACTTTTTATTACACCATTAAATTATAGCAATACTTGGCACCAGCCTCAGAGTTGTGAATCAGGCAGAAACTGTGTGTCAGCCAACGTTATATCTCAGGAACTTGTCACATTAAACATATAGTTTGTGATGGCATCACCCAAGTATGTCTAAAATAGAGTGAGGCGCACACTATTCTGTCCATATGAGTGTTTATGGCTGTGGCAAACAAATGTATTTTTCAGTTTTTTTAAGGATGAAAGTGACTTTTGAGCTACAGATATATATTAAATTAAGATGTGTTACTTGTACCGAGAGCATACCAAAACTGCTGTAAACTGATGGTGTAGTTCTATTGATGAAAAAAATTTGTTATATCCAGTAATTGAACAATTTGGATCATAGTAACACAGCAGAAGCCAATGAAAGTTCTTAGTCAGCATTCAAAAATCTGTTCAATGCTTTGATTTGCTTGTGAATATAAAGCAGATTTCTCTTTAATTATCTGTTTTTTTGTCCAGCCTTCTGATGTTCAAAGCTAAGAAATATGTGTGAATGCCTACCCATGTCCTTTATGTCACATAGTCAGTTGTATTTCAAATGTATTGTGCTCATTAGCTTAAAAAAACACACAAATCACATTAGAGAACAAATCCTCCCTAAGGCCACTTTAGGGACATCTGAACATGTTATTCTATATCTGCAGATACTCACCATGTTTTCTGAGGGAGAGACAGAGTGATACGTCTCCAGTCTTTGAACTCTGATGGATGGTAGACACTTGGAGCTGTAAACTCTGAGCAGCTTGGCATCCCAGGCAGACAGGCCTAAGCAAAGAAAATATCAGTTGCAGTTTATATTATTGCTATTATTTATGTAGAAACCATGAGGAATAGAGATTGGGGTTAGGAGTATATAAGTTTATACTTCTTCCTACTCCTTTTCAAACATTCATCATTCATCTTCTATACCCGCTTAATCCTCATTAGGGTCACGGGGATCGCATGTGTTACTGTATTTATTTATTTATTTTCTAGTTGCATTATTACAACTTACATTACATTGTTTAACTATCAACCTTTTAAGTAGCACTGTTGATATCTGGTTGGTGGTTAATTGTTTTGTTTTAATTTCTTTGTCTACAACTAAAATATATGTATATATACTAAGGCACAGATACTGACCACAAACTAATGTCTTATTAGCATACACATTAGCAGTATATTGGCACTTTATTACTCATTATACTGTAAAGACCTTATTAAAGCCTTAATCTGTATGACTATATTCTACAACTTCTAGGTCATTAATTGGTGTTAAAATATAATCAATTTTCTAATAACCTCATTATCACAATTTGCTGATAGGAACAAGGTTGTTAAACATGAATTATGAGCTTAATATGCTTTGCAAATGACAGTTCTTATTAAGGTAGTAGGTGGTAAGGAAATTTACAAGAAAGAAAACGAAGCATAGAGAGGTTGAATGTGTTTCTTTGCAATGCACTTTAAACTATTAAACAATTTCAGATTTAGGATTATTAAAATAAAGATTTAGATGCATCATCATGGTTTAGGTTTTCAGTGTCCTAAAAAACAACATGATGCACTGCAGACACACCCTGAGGCTCCATCAGCCAGAGAATATGCATATGAAAGGCTGAAGCAGGATTACAGTATCTCTGTCCTTGGAAGACAAGACAGGATTAACAGTACACAAAATTAAGGAGTTACATTTGCTACTTGCCAGATGACTGCATTTTCATTCACATGAGAGAATTAGAGAAAATTCACTGATGGAGGAGTCATTACGCCCTATTCAATTCCAAAGGCAGTAAAATCTTGGCAGATACTTTGCTGCTTTATGAATATTGATGAGCCAGTTGTGATCACAGAAAATCTTTGTTGAATCATGAAAAGGTAATTTGCTTTCTGATTTAAATATTGTCATGCATTTTCTAATAGTAGGGTGATACAAGGTAATTAGAATAACTTCACAGCAGCAACAAAGTGCCACATTTAAAGACTCATTATTTTGAAATTATTAGTGGCTATTGAGATGCTTTAATGACTAAATCAATATTCATGATTACAAAAAAACTATATGTTTACTTGTCTCATACAAGGTTGATTTCTAAAACTTTTCTTCTACAAGTCATAGACAAAGGTGTTTACCAGGCTGTGAAAACACAACAGACCTGATGGTAATTTCGGCATTTAACATTTCACGCTCCTTACCTCTTTGACCAGGTGCCAAGTGAGGCCGTGATTGGTGGAGAACTCCAGGCGGACCTGTGTGTCAATGTGAGGGGAGGGTTCACGACCGCAGCCCATGACCAATGAGAACTGGAGACTGTATGAGGCTCCGATCTGCATCGACTGAGTTTCCACATAGCGGATACTCGAACCCGGGCTGGGCTCACCAGAGAAACTAAAGTGAAAGATCGAATATAAGTGGTAGAATGTTACAACACATGAAATGCAAAGGGAAACTGTATTCTTTTATAGCATGTTTCAAATTACACTGATAGCATGGTTGGTTTGCAGGGTGTATGCATTACTTCCAAACCCATTTTAGTCTTGTGGTTGATACAATGTGCAATGCTGTCAGCTAATCTGATCTTATATGCTGCCTGTTTTCAATGTGCACAATACATTTTCAAAAGGAATCATCACAAATGGTTAAGGTTAAGGTTAAGGTTAACTCACTTTATTATCCCCTTAAGGAAGTTCCGTCTCTGCATTTTACCCGTAATACACACACAATACCTTGCATTAGCCTTACCAATTACAATTAGCACATATTAGCACACATTTGGAGCAGTGGGCTGCCACTGAAGGCACATAGGGACCAACCCCAGATATTCATCAGCAGCACCGTGGTCTGGGGCACTAACAGGAGAATTAACCTATTTGTACTTGCCTGAGAAATTTGGCAAAAATTGCTCAAAACTCAAACTATCAAATCATGCTTATAATATGATAAAGTATCCATACTACAAGCTACGGGAAAAGTATAAAAACAAACTGTGAAAATGCACTTTTAAATGTAAAAGTATTGGAGTGTATTCATTGTACCATAAATGGTCTCTGTCAGTTTTCTACTATCAAATATAATGTTCTACCTCAGTAATACTGTTGCTTTAAATGTGTGTTGCATTCTACTATTGTATTGTTGTCCTGTGAATCTAAAATGTCATGATCTTGTAAAACAGCCCCATATTCTATTTTGTTGCTATCAATCTAAAAGGATTCTTTAAGAATTTATTTAACTTAAGAAATAGGAGAATTTTCTTAAACAAGTGGTGTCAGGCAACCTATAATCTATAAACTAGTGTAAAATCTATATGGCAATCTACAAACCCAATTTGGCATGAATTCAACCAATAGTTTTGCTGCTAGAGTGTTAACAAACAAACAAACCAAACCAAAAACTATACTCATCGCCTCCCTTCGGCGGGCGGGGTAATAAAGGATCATGTAATCCTGCAGTTTAAAGTAACTTCAACTGTCAGACACACGTGGTGATAGAAATAGAATTATAAAGCTGCATAAAATGGAAATACTCAAGTACAAATCTATCAAATTTGTACTTAAGTGCAGATGAAAGACATTTTTTAACATTAAAAACAGAAGAATTCGTACTTTAAAAATGACTAGTGGACGATTTTTTTGTATCATAGCTTTAGGATCAGGGTTCAGGATCTCTTACCTGAGGGTCCAGTCATGCTGGCAGTAGGGCTGGACATGACCCAGATAGAAGCCAAGACTCTGTGTCACATCCAAAACATTACTGAAGTCCAGACTTATGGTATTAAACAACACAGAGGTCATGCTGATTTCATCCAAGGCCCACACATCATGGCCACGTCCTGAATGATACGGCTGCCACCAGCGGAACTGCACGCCAAATTTACGAGCACCGGGAGGTAGTTCTACTGACACAATTCTGTTTGGAAAAAAAACAGTCAGAGTGAACGTTATTGACAGTCGATGGAACTTTTACTTGATTTAAACTGTGGTAAAAACCACAAAAATGTTACAACAGAGAGAATTTGGGGATCTCAAACATAACGCCAGAACACTTCAGCTGGAATTAATCATACAGGCTGACTGAAGTGTGACTCAGGCTGTGATTTTGATCTAAAGCTTACGTAATCACAGTCTGCTGTTTGTATGTAATTTCACTTGGACAAACTTAAATAAAATGTGACACAATGCAGATGGTCAGTATTACCAAGGACTATTACAACATCCTTCTTCATAACATTTTATTTTCTTATCGCCTACATAGATTTTAGAATTTGTCAGCACTGAATCCTATACCATATTCGCAAACAAACAAACATGGTACGACATGCACTTGGACCACATTTGCTGTATAGACACCACTGTTCCCTTATACTCAGTGCCCCCTGTTGGCTTCTCCAGCACTGATGAAGAGCTCTGAGACCAGACTACGCTGTTGGACTCCAGCCCACTTTGTCTTCATTACACACATAGATGACACTAACTGACTCAATAGGTCCCAGTGGCTTATACCTCTAATACACCATTAGTAGTGGCAATGTGTGTGTTAATGAAGTTATAGTGTCTCCATGAATAATGGAATCATAAGTGCACACACATTACATACGCATAAAGCATCACGGAGTAACTACTTTCATGGCTTTTTTAAAATTATTAAATCACAAAACATATAACTCTCCTTTTCTTGTCACTTAATGACAAGAAAAGGAGAAAAAAATATGTGCTTAAATTATTGTTACTCATTCATTTAATTTAAAGGAGTGATATTTGCTTTTTTTTAAAAAAAATGAAATTATGCATTTTACATCATTTCCCTGTGCTCTACACAAACTGTAAATGTTCTGCTTGGGTTTGAATTCTTCATTAATTCAACTCCACAGGTCCATCTTCAACCCTGTTTCTGAATAATGACACCAGAAAGGTGGTTTTGAGTGCTGGCCCTTTAAATGCACATGAGCCACTTCATGCACCACCCCTTCCAGGTTCTTGGCTGTGCTGCTCTGTCCAGTTCAACCAACAACCGAACATCTCAAATTATGGACTTATTTTCAGTATGGACTACAACCACTGCTGCTGATAAATAATTATGGTGTACTCTGAGAAGTGTTCATTGGAAGTCTTGACCTTATATGTGCAAATGTCGTGATGTAACTAGTTATCGACATAACAAATTAAGCAGGAATTAAAACAGGTTGTAGAAATCCCTCCAATTTTTGCCAAAATGAATTTAAATATAGCTTTGCAGCACCTGGAGAGTTCGAATTCAAACTTTCTGAACTATTAGGGTCCAAATACACAAATAAATGAACCAAAACCTAATAGAAGTAGGTTTCGCAAAATACGACCCCTGGAAATGGGAAAAAAAAAAAAAAAAACATTTAAAATAAAGTTGAATTCTTTTGGTAAGCTTCAGCTGAACTGTCCAGTTACATGTCCACCGTTTATTAGAAAACTGGTCAAAAATAGTCAATTATAATGAGTTATAATACTTTGATTAAGATAGTAACCCATAAAGACCCAGGCACTGGTGACCAGCATCTACTGATATAAAATGTTGAATACCTGTTGATCCACTAATCCTATTAATCCATGTATGTACAAAACTGGTGTAAAATACAGTTGGTCATCTTTTCATGGTCATCAGATATGACCCATTTGGTTGTTCAGAGGTTCCATAGTACAAACGTGGAAACACTGTCATCTTCTACAATACTGATTCACCAGTAAAACCCCTGGAGTTGGATCAATGACAGTGGATGAACACACTTGGTTTATGTTGAGTTCATGATATATTTTACTGAAAAAGTCCCTATTTCTTCAGTTTTCTCTGTTGTGATCTAATAACCTTTGAATTTACCAAGAGCTTGTATGAACATCTACATGAACAGAGAATTAAACATAGGAAAATGCATGATGTATACTAGAAAAAACTCTAAAGAGGACAATATGACAATAAATTGTGATAAATCATTTAAGAAAGGTTAAATACAGAGGAAAAAATAATCTGGGAACTGCCACAAAAGTACCACTGTGTCTTTATGGGTTAAACTAGTTACATTATTCATTACATTTTTAACTGGGCCACTTGTAGTCATTGACTCTATTAAATTGCATGAACACAGCAGATACCTTGGTTCATGGAAGCCTTGGTAGGCATAGTGCTGCAACAGAGTCCAGGTGATGCCGTTGTCTGAGGAGTAATGAAGCAGGACACCCTCTCCTGGTTGGTCTGGGGCAGGGCATGAACTCAGGGTGCTACGACTGCCCAACCGAAGAGTAAACTGTAGGTACCTGCAGTGAATGACAAAGAGAACGAAGGGAAGAGGAAGTGTTGCACGATTGAAGGAGAAGAGGGACAGTGGTTGGGACAGACAGAGTGCAAAACAAGGAAATGACACAGAAAAGGGCAGTTTGATAAATGACAAAGAGGAAAAGTAAGGTGACCAAAAGTGTGTTCATGAAGGAGAGGTGAGAAGAAGAGGTGTGAGAGGGTGGATAAACACACAGTCATACAGAGTGGAGAGGTTGGAGGGAGGGGGGATGATGGATGAGATGATTAAATGAATGAGGACAAAATTAGATGAGAGAAGGTGGAGAGAAAGAAAGAGTAAAGGTGATCGAATGAGTCCAAATGTATGTATCCACGCTTACTGTACATAGTCTTAATATTGCATAGGTTTATATTCATCTATTTTTGGTAGAAATAATATAATTTATACTAATGTAATATTTATTCTAATTTCCATCATCTGTCCTACCCATCCAGTCACCCCCCAGCTCTTTCTGTCCTTGGCTGAGCTGTGCTTTCATTAGCAGTGCAGTTTTCTCTTTCAGGCAGCTGTTCACTCAATCAGCCAGGAAACTGGCATTAAATATGGCCATCAGGTGGCACACTGAGAGCCGCAACAGGCATAATCAATCTAACACAGATGCCATATCTAACTTCATCGTTCCCTCTCTATCTTTCACTCTCACATTTTCATTTTCTCCTTTCATCTCTCCTCTCATCTGCAGTCCTCCCCATGATCACAATCCATCTCCCACCATATGAACAAAGAAAATCAAGGGAAGAGGAGCTGATAAAGTAGGAGCTGATTTGCTGGAACATTTGCTGTATCAATCACAAGTAAAGGCACATAATGAAGCTGAAGTGACAGCAAAACCAGCACAATTAAAATCTGCTTTTGTGAGTGCTGAACATGAATACTTATATTTTTCTAAAATTACATGATTTGTTCTGTCTTTGTTTTATGTCAGTCAATGATTCATGAATATTAAATGTGTGTTTTACAGTCCTGTTCTCCATTGGGGCTACTCTTACCTGGCCTGGGAGCTGTCCAATGGGGCGGTGACCAAGTGTCTCCTGCTGTCCCTATTGAAGACCAGGGCTTTGCCGCTGGCGAGAACACCACAACCAAAGCTGACCTCAGCCCCACGAAGAGAAGAGAAGCTGTGATAGGAGGAAAGACGTGGGCTGGAGAAACCCTCAGAGAGGAAAGCTGGGAAGGTCTGGGAGGCCAGTTCACAGGCTGGACCACTGAAGCCTGGGTCACATCTGAGACATGGACAAAAAGAGGAAAGGAGAGGAGAGCAAAGGCAGAAAATAGTGAAAGACAAGAGACATTATGAAGAATAAGATATTTGAGATGGGAAAGAGAAGGCAAAGATAATGAAAATCCATTAATAAATCATAACCATAATACAATTTGATTAATTTTATATGGTAATTGGTGCTCCAGGCATTAGTGGATAATGAGCAGACTCATTTTGAAGTGGAGACATTGGATTTATTTGGTTTAATAAAGCACAAATCCTTACTTGCAGCCTGTGCGGGAACAATGTCCTCTTCCAGAGCAGAAACGAAGGCAAGAAGGTCCAATGTACACTGAAAACAGACGTAGGGAAATTGAATTATATTATGTTGCAAACAAGGCTTTTCTTTTTTAGCATGTTTTGTCTGGATGTAATAAAGATGTTTGTAATCCAAAATATAGCCTTCATATATGACAGAGGTTTTAGGTTTTAGGGCTAAATCTGTAGACATTGTTCTAATCAGACTTGGTGTAGCGTGCGACCTGTATTCTCACCATTGTCTATGGCCCACATGTTGCCTACTCCAGTGCCAGATTGTTTCCAGCGGAACCGTGTGGTTTCTGTCAGGGCAGCGTTGGGTAGAGGAATGGAGATTCTGGTCCATCTAGGTAGGGGAATTAAGGTATCTCAATGTAAAGTAAATTCCCCTCGGATCAATAATTTCCCTGGGGATTAACAACCTATTCTGATTCTGACTCACGCCTGCTGACAAGCACATCAATACAGCTGCACACATACACGTAATTAGAGTGATTTATACCCGCTGTAGTTGTCAGAGGAGTAGATGGTGCTGTGAGGTAGGTGAGGTCCAGAACAGAGCTCTGGGAGACACTCAGTGTGCAACAGAGACCAGGAGCGACCATGGTTGGTGGAAAACTCCAGACTGACACTAAAAAACACAACAGAACACGTATTTCACCATGTGTGCATTATACTTTGGATGGCCTTATTTTACCTGTTTACTTCTTCTGTGTCTTTACATTTGCTTTGTAACATCTATTACCATTTCAATTCAAAGCAAGTTATAAACCTGACCTCTAATTCAGTTCAATTAGATTCAACTTTACTCTAGACTCAAGGTCCAATATATCAAAAGAAACACAATAAAAACAGGAAAAAAAATAAACAATTAAAGAGTCACTTTAACAAAACAGTGATACCAGTCCCTCCACATCTTGGACTGGCAGCACACGGCATTACGTCCGCTGTCATAAAAATCCTTAAAAACTGTGACGCAGTTCTTGAAACTCATTGAAAAGTCATCTGAGTTCAACTTTACCTATTGTAGATGCTGTTCTTCACAACCATTATATTCTAACTGTTGCCAAAAAATTGCATTGTGTGTGTGTGTTGACTGTGTGCATTATTTGCTGATGTTGACACCAAAATAAGTGGGTGTCTAACTTAGCTGTCTGGGGTCTCCTTTGTTACAGCCCCATTTCATGATTTGGACTGAAAAGTGGCTCAATTTTCACAGAAAAGCACTGTCTAACCTACTTTTAAAATGTGTCACACCTGTTGGCAGGCTGGTAGGAGCCACAGCCTAGGTTGATGGAGAACTGAGCAACATGTGTGTGAGTGCCCGGCAGCACAGGGAGCAGTTGCATGAAGTCCACTGCCCATACATGACGGTTGGCACCACCATGTGAGCGCTGCTCCAGGCAGAACTGGGTGACTGGTGTTTGTAGCTCAGTAGGCAGTGCCACTGAGACCACTGCAGGAGTCTGGAAGATGAGAGATGGAAAATGAGGAGATTATACCAGAGGGTTCTGGTTGGAAAAAAACAAGAAATTGGGAAAGTGATGTTTCAGCAGTTCAGCATGTTTATGAGAAAAATACTGTGGGAGGGGAGCTGCTGTTTAGCATACTTTTACATTTAATTACACAGTATTTTAGGTTTTAATTTGTAATCAGTTGTACAAAACAAATGTATTTCTGGTTCAAAAGGGTTTGAAGTTAAAAAAAAAAACAACCTCGAAACACACCAGCATATTACACTGTTACTTATGTCAATTTAACTCAGAATATGATGATATAATGAAAAAAAAAATATATATATATATCAAACAGTCTGAATAATTAACTATCTATATTTTGTGTGTAAGAAAGTTTGTCTCACTCTGTAAGAAGAGTATGGAAGAGTGTCAAGAATCACACGTTCCCGTCTGCCTTCGGATCGTCCAAACAAGATCACATCATTCTCATGGGACTCTCCTGGATCGCACTCACCACCACCTACACATAAAAACCCCTCATCAATCTGTCAAAGTCAAAGTAATAACAAATGTAAACAGGAAATGTATGACGGATGATTGAGGACTGTGTACCCATGGTAAAGTGGAAGCGAAGATTTCCATATGATGTGGTGTCGAGGTAAGGTGTACACACTCTCCTTCGGCCCTCCATCTCAAATACCAAGGCTGAGCCTGATTCGATCTCCCCACACTGGGTCCCGTACACAGCCCCTTCAATGTCCCAGCTAAATTGGGCAAATCATGAATTGAGAAAGTGGGTTCAGTACGTTAACAATACAAAAACATATTAGTATGACCTCCAGCTGTCTGTCTGTTGAAGCTTAATGGAAAATTAGGACAAAGGATGAAGCCATTAAATGTTGGAGTAGATCCATGAAAAGGGGCTGGACTTCCATGAACCTGGACTTTTTTTTTTATAGTTTTGCAAAATACAGTTTCATCGATTGAATTGAACTGTAGTATTCATCTAGTTATAAATGCTGAACAAACGAATGAATTTTTATTATTGTGTCTTGCATAAGAATATGCCCAACCCTTACATGGGCTTATGTATAAGACATCAAAAATAAAAACCAAAGACCAAATACCAGACATTACGTACAATCCATATAAACAAGACAATGTACTGACCTATTTAAACAAACACATCTACCATTTTTTTCCCCAGGCTTTAAAAACAAATAATGCTAATTTATATATATTTATATACATACTAATATGACTGAACACTGAAATGACACTTAAACTGTATATAAGTGTAAGTATATAAAACATATTCAAAAAACACCTCTTTAAGCCGCGCTGCAAGATTAGCCAACACAAGACTGGGGTATTCAGTAGTTAGAAAAGTGAAAAAAATCTGTGTCTTAACCATGCTCCACTATTCCACCAGGTTTCATGCAAATGGGTACCATACTGTAGATTTTGTGTCTCCTGGTGACAAACAAATGAAGCAACAAACAAATTTACACCCTTGGCCAAGCTAATCAGTCTTTGAATCACTCACTCAGCTCTTATTTTCTCCTCATTATTATGGTTTATGGCTTGGATATAATTCACAAATGATCCTAATTATGTTAGTAAATTTAGTTAAAGAGGCGAAACAAGTCTGCAAAGTGCAGATAAAATTTTAGGATAATAAAATAGAGGAATGAACAATTAATTAGATCCAAATATTAACTACAAATCAGCACTTCCCTGACATAACATCATAGACAGATAAACTGTTTAAGGAAAGCCTGTTTTGCATAGCACTCCCTCTGAAATCAAGAATTGCAATAATCCACACTCTCCTAGTAAATAAACACACAGTGTCAGTAATATTGCATAAATCACCTGGAAGAGGCCTTACACATACAGGACACACACACATGCAGACACATATTTCTGCACAGTGGAGAGAGAATCCTCATTAGCACTGACAGAAGTTAACTCAGTATGTCAGCCCTCTCCTGTGTTCATCCACTCCTCCCTCTTACTCTTTCTCTCCCATTTCCTTTCCCCACTGTTACTTTCTATTTTTTCTCATATGCTGTATATGCTGGTGCATCTCTGTCACAGCCAGTGGTGGGTTAAATGACACTTAGTGAAGTGTACCATTTCCCCTAGCACAAACTCTCCCTGCCTGCCGTGCACATGTCAGCCCATGATGCCTGATGGGTGAGAGCTAGCATGCAGGGCAGCATGTTGGCTTGCTGCAGGAAGGTGTGAGGGCGTGGGGTGGCTGCAGAAACATGCTCCAGTTTGAGGTCCTTCTCATTAACGGAAAAGCGGGCTGACAGAGCCGGTGCATGAGGCTTGTTAATTACTCCCAAGCAGGAACACTATCTATCATCTCCCCTCTTTTATCTCTCTCCTCTTGCAGTGCTGCTTAATTCCCTTGCTTTCTGCTGTCCAGTGTGTATTTGTGTGTCTGCATACATGTGTGTGTGAATGTGTCTCACTCAGAACAGATGGACTGTGGTCTCTGTAGCAGTCAGAGGCATGGTATTCACCTGTGTCTTGACTTGAAGTTGTACGACACACAGCACGTGGCACCATTTGACATATGACAAGTGACAGCAGTCAACGCATATACACACATACACATACAAACCAATTACAGGAGCATTGATATCCTCAAAATATACACCACCATTTCCAGCTAATATGTAACCTGGTGTTTGAACAAAACCTTAACCATTTATACTGACCCAACATTTACTTGAATTGATGGGCTTTAGTTAAGGAATTCTGTTTTTTTTTTTTTTTTTTTTTTTTTTAAGATCATTTTAACATTTGTCAGTTTACAGCAGCTTTAGGCTTTCCTGACTTCCTACTGCAACTTGAATGTTTTCTTGCACAAGATCCAGAGGGCTTCTTCATTATTTCTTAGCAAGCTTCAATTAAGCATTAAACAAGCCAGGTCATCTTTAACTTGCACTTACCAATATTAGACCAAAGTAACTAATAATTTTTACTATTTTTTTTTATCATTTTCAAACTGAATTTTGCTTTTTAAAATGGAATTATGCATTTTGAAACATTTCCCTGGGCTCTACATAAACTGTAATGCTATGATTGGGTCAGAATTCTTCATTAGCTAAACTCTACAGGCCCATCTTCAACCCTATTTCTGAGTAATGACATGAGATGGGTCATTTAGAGCGCTGGTCCTTTAAATGCAAATGAGCCACCTCACACCCCACTCCCTCCAGGTTGTTGGCCATGCTTTCTGTCCTGTTCAACTAACAATCGAACATTTTAGGCAATTGGCTTGAAGTTTGCACCTATTTTCAATTTTTACTACATCTGCTGTTACTGACAAACCATTATGGGGTACTCGGATAAATGTTCATCGGAAGTCTTGACCTTATACGTGCAAATGCCATGATGTAACTAGTTATAAAATGGAAAAAATTAAGCAGAAATTAAAACAGGTTGTAGAAATCCACTTGATTTTTGGCAGAATAACTATGAAAATAGCTTTGCGGCACTTGTGGAGGGTTCAAATTCAAAGTTTTTGAACTATTAGGGTCCAAATACACAAATAAATGTACCAAAGACTAATAAAAGTCGGTTTAGCAAAAATATCAAATCAAAGTTATGTCATGACACTTTACATACGGAGCCGGTTGAAACCAGACTCTCAAGCCAATTTACAGAAACCCAACAAAATCCTCCAAAATATGACCCCTTTAAAACTTGTATTTGCAGGTTAAGTATGTTCACAGCATATACAAAAAATGTGAATGCATGATTTAGTCACTGATAAAGAAATGAGAACATCATCTTAATTTACTTTGATGGTGGACTCTCAAAGTCTTCTTCCCAGTAGCTTCTCCCTTCTTCACGGTGCAGATCAACGTCTCTCGTTGTGGCAAAGCTATGGCCGACTCCTTCACCACCGTGGAAATATAAGGCATTGCCCTCTGACTGGCATGCATGCTGGTTAAAAGGGACAAGTTAACATACAAAATCTGTAAAGACAAAAGGCTTAAAAGTGGTTTCAAATGAAGTCATGAAAAAACAGCTAAAGCTTTAACATGTTATAGAACAGAAGGAGTGACATTTGTCTTCCCAGCAAGTTCTTTATTAATATCATTAACCCTGCAAATGCAAGACTTTGATCCCATGTTAATGAACTCCATGTGTTAAATCCTTATTAAAGTCAATGGGTGTACCTTAACAGTCGCGCCAGGGAAGAAGAGCCAGTTGGCGGTGTCTGGTGGGTCCAAGTTGTCCTCCATGAGGGGGGCCTTATGAGCAGCATTAACCAGCAGCACATTGTCCAGGCCCCAGCAGGACTCATAACCCTCAGGTCCTTGGGGGGCCTCTTGAGACCAGCGGAGACGGACACCATCAGCCCTGGAGTGCAGAGCCAGGGGCAGCAGGTGGACCACAGTGCTGCTGTTGGTAGGGGCTCTAAAAAGAAAAGAACATACAGATTGTGGTCCTCGAATGCAGTTGAAGCTGTATATTGGTAATGTAGATGAACTAAAGGTTAAAAAAAGGGGTTAAGTAAGTCAAAGTTGAAGTTAAAGTTGAAACATCATGATTATGATTGTAGCACAAATATTCTCTGGAAATCATATACGTGTAAAAAGCCAACTTTTTGTGACCACAGTTTCAGAAGTAGGAAAATTTTCTCAAGCCATAAAGGAACACTTAATCCTTCTGGGGCAGAGGATGTTTCCAACAAATGGAAAGGATTGTGGAATGAAATGGAAGTTAAAGAGATGGGGGAAGACCTGATCTTCTCCAGTGTGATCCAGTCATCTGAGGTGTTGGGGTTAGCACTTAGGCTGTATGACACAGTGATGCTGGGGTCTGAGTAACTGAACCGGCAGGAGCCAGAGCCTGGGGAAAGAAACCACAAATGACATCAATGACACTGTCAACTAGTGTCCTGTTTTAAGCAGCTGGTTTTATTTGAAGGGGCAGTCGGGCATGGCATGGTAGTTCCTTCTGACTGACTGCTCCCATGTCCCTGTTTTACCCAAGTGGAAAAAATGGTTAAATGTTGTTATGGTGCAACTAAGTGATCAACAGTTTAACAGAATTGAAAGAAGTTAGTAGGGGGTAAGGAGCAGTAATGACAGAGACCAACCACAGCTAGCTACAGCAGCACTCCTGAGATTCTTATGTATTTCCTGGTGATGTTGTGTGTGTATATGTGGACCTTAAAATGCAGGTTTGTCTGGGTCATGTGGGAGCAGACAGGGCCAAAGGTTGCTAATGGAGGACAAAGCTAACCCCTGGGTCCCCACCTTTACTCTCTTTTGCTCACTCTCCCCCACCACCTGACAATATGCAGCATCCATGCTTCATCAGGCTCCACAGTGGGCTGCAGGGTGGGCCCCATCCCCACTGAATACAACAGCGCATTAACCTGCTGCTGCTTTATGCCACCTTTATACTTACCTGCTTAATTCACTACATTACAGCAACATAAACTCAAATTAGTGGCTTGTAAACATGAGCTTGGCCAGACAGAAGGGAAAAGAGAGAGAGAAAGGGAGAGAGAGAGAGATAGGAGGGGGGGTTGGGGGTAAAGGGGATATCGCTACAGCATGTACTCCCATTTCCTGCTAGCCACGCTCCCAGGCAAACTGGCGGATGCATGTAATGGACATGAAAAATACAACACCTCTAAAAACTCTGCCATGGCCTTCTGGGTGTCTTTCCAGAATATTGTAAAATATTCATTATCGTGATAGGAGAGGCTGAGCAGGGAAGCAAAGAAAGAGTTGATGAGAGAGAAAGAGAGAGAAATGCAAAAATACCCTAAGAACCAGTGCCATCTAATAAGACTGCAATAAGACACTTGTATCCTGAAGATGATTCCTGCCGAAGTACTTTTGTCCAGGCGACGGGGGCTACATGCTATGATGTTTAAACTAGGTCTGAAGGGCCTCATACATGTCAGTGTTTTTCCTCTTCGTGTTATCAATAGCCAAGTGAGGTGATGGAGTACTCACCCAGGGCAAACTGCAGGACAGAGGCTGTGCTGGTGTTCAGAGGTACAGTAGACTGACAGAGAAAGAAACAGACCCAGGGCAGTTCAGAAAATGTACATCTCAACAGAAAATATGTCAGTCATAAGTAATTCCAGTTGGATTTCATATGCTGAACTGTGTTGTGATTTTAGAATATCTAACAGTGAGCTGAACTGTAAACAAAAATGATGAACTACTCTTAAAATGCCATTTTTTGTTGTGTAATACCAGTGGAATGTTTAAGAGATAAAATATTTATCTTTCATAATGTCTGTGTATGTTAGAGACAGAAGATGCAGGAGAAGCAGAGATGTTGGAAGTGTATGAATGTATGTGCTCTGAGTGTCTGTGCCTTTGTATTTATAATAATCAGTGTGTAAAAGCCTCTGTGTTTCTGGATGTGCACGCTTCTTGTACTTGACAGAAGAGCTGCCAGGCAGCAGCTTCAAACATTTGGAACAGTGACAGACAAAGCAAATGCTTATCACAGAGGCAAATAGAATCATGGTGCTAAACACTTCTGTGCCACTGATTGTCTTTCATCTCTACCCGCAGAGTAAGCAGTTTGAAATAAAGATAGAAAGAGGGCATATAAAGGTTTGATAAGCAATTAGGAGCATTTTTGTGTGTTGGTATGATATACAAACTGCATGATACATTAATGTTCCTACTTAACTGTTCTTCACTGCAAAATGATCCCGATTTCTTCTTTCTTCAATACAGTGTCTTATTTCCCCTCTAGTTTAATTTTAAAGTGAAATATTGTGAATTATGTTGACACATTGAAGCTATATAACTAGGTAGTTTGGTCTGAAGCAGAAATTCTACAGGTACAGCAAGATTTGAGCTCAGAAAAGCTGCTCTACAATAAATGTATACAGGTGCATGTGCTAGAAGTCTAATTTGATGTATTTCAAGACATGATATGATACATTAAATCCTTATGCTTGTCGTTATTATCAAAACGACAGTCAGTAATAAACAGTTTAAGACAGTGACTAGTTTATTTTATTTCAGTTTTACTTCAGTTGTATATACTTAAGACTTGATTTGTGTATATTTCCTTGGTTGGCAAGATCCATAAAACCTACAACTTTAGCACAAGCCATAAAAATAGTGAGTTTTATATCTTTTTTAAGAACTTGTGTTTTTCTCCTTTACATTTTTCCATGGAGGAAACTTTTCCTGAGCAAGTTTACAGACCCTCTTGTAGAACCTCACACGACTGCCTTAGTTAAAATGGCAACAGAGTATGATGGTTTCAAGAGATTTTATGGCAATATAGATGTTTAAATGTGAGATTCTACTGTGGTTACAGCTAGACTGCTGTAATTCATTGTGGTTGTGGCTGTGGCCGCTAAGTGGCTGGTTCGGGTGTATGGTCCATGGGCCGTAAAATGTACAGCGGTTTCTATGTGGTCAAACATGGCAGTTACCAGCTCTCGCTCTCCAAAGGGTTCACAAAAAGTGACCGCTCTGCCATGCATCAGTACACCACACTGCTCTCCCACATCACAGTTACTGCACTCAGACCTAAGAAGAAATGAAAGGAGACAGGAGGATAGCAATGTGTCAGTTATATTGAAAAAACACATTGACTGAGTGCTGAAGATGTAGTTAGTCATTACATCCTAAAACTACAAGAGGAGTTGTAATCTCTTCACCTACCAGATGCTGGGGTCCAGCTCTCCTAGGAGGTTGGAGTCAAAGTCATCACGCAGAACAGCATGTTTACCATGGACCTCCACTAGGTACACACACAAACACACACCATATGCTTGCAGTTAGGGACAATCTGAATGATACCTGCTCTTTTTATGTTGCACTTTATGTGCGTCTGTCAGGTAGGTGATGCATCTGCCTGCATCTGCTGGTTTGGTGGTTTGCAGGATTAGGTGAAAACTACTGTGACAATTATCATGAATCTTAATGGAAGGATAAGTCATGGATGGAGGGTGAATCCATTAAATTATGGGGCAGATGAATAAAAAAGGGGACACCCTGGAATACTTTTTATCACTTTTTCTAACATTGTAAAATATGGGGTTTTGGGGTTTGATAAACTACATGACTATGAGGATTACTAATGACTGTGGGGCCTTGGTGGAGGTATATTCTAAATTCCACTCTTAGATGATAATGTGGTCACAGTGTTGGAATTTAACAAATCATGCTATAAAATGTGGACTTACCTAGACTAGGTCTCAGTGGGGACTCAGTAGGAGCTGAAACAGAAAACAGTGAAGAAAGACGATATTGTGAGTTATATACTGGTAATATTTTGAATGTACATGTCAATATCTAATGATAATTTGTTAGTATATTAACAGTTGGGGAGGTTAATGTATGAAACTCAATGTGAACTTTTGAATAAAAGCAAGGCATTATTTTTGTTAATATACTATATATAGCACCTTTTACTCACACCAGTCACAAAGTGCTTCAAAGTCATAGTGTTGCATAGAAATTAAATAAAACATTATTAAACAATAAAACATCTATAGAACATTAAAAACATATAGAACAGACAAAAACAGATCAACAGCTAAAACACACAAAAGGAGTGAACATAAAAAGTTAAATGACAGAATACCAAGTCACTGCCCAAATGTGTTTTTTTTACTAGTCAAGGGGCCTAATAATAAAAGTAAATGTACGGGCCATAAAGACCTTTTATGTCTTCTGAATGTAAATTCAATCAAAATGTGCAGTAGACATTAACTGCAAAGGTAAGGACCTGCACTAAAATCATAAGTGAAACAAACTTTCTCTGTGTCCTGGCTGGCCATGACTGCAGTCTCCTGGCTGCTGATGTTAATTCCTTTCCATAATGAAAGGCCGGGCAGTCGTGATTAACGGTTCACTGCCAATTAACCGCCATCATCCCCGGAGGCTCCTATGTGCTGTAATCTGAGGCCACTGCCTAGCTAACACACTCAACCATCAATCTCACCCAAGGGATACACAGCTCAGAGCAGAGGAGGGAAATGAATGGAGGGGGGTAGTGAGTGGTTAGATTTAATGAATCAAATGTGATGTTTCAAAAACCCCTGGCTTCACTGTAAAGACTTAATAGTCTGCATTCACATTATGGCAAACTGCTTAGGAGCTGCAGCGTACACATGTCACTTATATCATCTGTGTTCTGCAATCAATTGGAAAATGTAAATGATGGATAATGTATTACACATGGGCTTCAGTTTAATAAATTAAAGTTGAAGAACTTTTAGTTTAATTTAACAACTAGATAAAATAGTTTGCTATAAAATAACCCTGCATTTAATTCAAACTTTTACATTAGTAAAATATACAAAAAAGTTTAACAAATTGCACCATCTGACTAATGTTCAGGGTAGGACTTGTTGAAAAATTAGTTGCATCAGGTGGTGATGAATGTATGAGGTGTGGCTATTACGTAAATAATGTGACTGGGTTTATGTAAGTCGAACTGCAGCGTGCAGACGTAAATCATACGGCGCTGACTAATGGACGAGCATAAACAGCCCATGAGTTTCAGTCCCATTGCGTCTTCGGTTCAGTTCTATTTTGACTGAAGCAGTGTTATGATGATGGCATTTGTCTCATTATTTTCTAGCCATGCTACATATACTTCAGTTGTATAATTCAAATATACCCACTGAGAACATGAGAGACAAGTCCAATTGCACATGTTTGCTTTATCTCATATCTGTGTTACATGACCATGTAACAAAATTAAAGTTTTAAAGTTTAACCTTGTTTCATCATCAGTCCCAGTATCTTTGACCTCAGTGAACGTGTCACCCTTCAATCCCTTTTGAGCCTCTTTACTCTGCTCTAGTAGGTGGGTTGTTTTAAGAAAGTCTTACTCCAAACTGGAGAGCGGGATAATCTGTCAGGGTACGCTCTAGCCAGGGTGCGCCTGCCCACCTGATAAGGCACACTCAGATAAAACACTGAAGTCTCCTTCCAAAGTTTAACTCTGTTACTTAAGACTCTCTTTCACACCTTACAACGGTTCTGTAATTTCCTCTAAGAGAGGGGCTTATATTTAAGAGCCCACCTAAAACTCCCCATAAACAACAGAACCTTAATCAAGAGAGGAGGGATTATCACAACCAGTTTCTTATTATTGTAAGACCTCTACAAATGTCCTCACTTTGAGCTTCACTTTCATTAGCTGCCCCAATTTCTTCCAATTGGCTCCAAATACCAGGCTCTTAGAAATGGATTTACTATTCACAGAGTGGTGGTAAAGTTTGCTGCTGACTATAGAAGTTGGAGTCTTAGTGCGCTGTCTGACAGTGCTGGGCGCTTCAGTAGTTGCGACAGTTGCTGCTGCTCTGGTGGGCCCTGATGCTCAGCTTCATGGCTGGAGCTCGGGCTTGACGATGAAGCCCATTAAACGTAGATCAAAGGGCCTTCTTCCTCCCTCTCCATCTCGCTTACTCTCCTCATTCTGCCTCCTCCTCCTCTAATCCTCCAGTGTCTACTGATTCAAAACATGTTTAGAGGAGCTATCAATCCCAGCATGTGCAGTTCTCTTGTTTTTCTTGAAGCATATAAACATTTGTATTAAATGAAAAGTGGAATCCACAGTTACATGTTTAGAATTTGGGACTGTCTGTTGAGTTTACATATTCAACCTGAGAGGGGCATGTAGTAAAACTCAATTCCTGGTAATCCACCCACTCAAACTGACACAGAGTAATAAATGCTTGGTTGATATTCTGCTCCCTGCAGTCTTCCCTGTTTCTTAAACAAACCCTTCTAAATCGCTCTGCGACTTTCTAGTGAGGCCATTTGGCTGGAGAAAGGCCTGGAAGATTTTTTTTTTTTGGGTGGATAATCCCTTCAAGCTTCCAAAAAGGCCTCATTTACAGTTTTCTTTCTCCATGCTTCATCACATTCTCCTGCTGTCTCTCTCACTTGCCTTCTATCACAGTCTCTCTCTCTTGCCCACCCCTCCATCCACACCCATTCTGTCTCTCACTGCATAACCCTCTGTGCAGCGGGAGCAGACAGTGGCGCTCATTTCACTTGGATTAATCCCCTCTCACTTTCTTAAAGACTTCAATTACTGCCTCCTCTATTAGCGGCTCATCTCTGCTAATGCCTGTATCGCGCTGGCCAGGGCTTAAACACACATGCATGCAGAGGGACACACACAAAAAGATGTGCACAAAAAACACACACAGACAGCTTTGCCTTCCACAGCTGACCCAACCCTCTGAGCTACTTCCTTGTGACACACACACACACACACACACACACACAATAAAAAGGATAGGGTCCTCAGTAAACCATACCGGGAGTAAAACCGAATGGGTGCTGATGAGCAGGGGTGGGGGTGATACGAGCAGGGACGGAGTGAGCATAAGCTTTGGCAGACTCAGACATCTTGGCACAAAGAGCGCAGGGCACAAGTCATGTTAAATCTTCTCCCCCTTCTCTCTCCATCTTCCAGCTCTAATCTCCTCTCTCTCTCTTCTTTCCTCCCTTTCTCCCCACTCTATAAACTTCACCCACTCTTTCAATCTCCCTTATTCTCATCTCCTTTTTTCTTTTCATCTGACTCACATTCTTGATGATGTTTGAAGTCTCGTTGCTCCCATCTAACTTGTGGTTGCTATTACTGACTCACCAGGACGCAGGATGTTGTTGTTTTTCCTTCTACAATGACTATAAAGAGATGGTGCTCCAAGGTCAAATTGCAGCCACTCGGTTCCATTGAGGAAAAACTAGAGTGGGTTTCAATTGGAAACATTAGAATAATCATAGGTGAGTGAGGTGGTGGTGACGACACTGGCAAAAAAAGTACTATTTTTCTTTACTCCTGCTAGCCATAAAGTAGCCTGCAACTCTAGGAGGTGATGTGATGCATGGAACTCATGTTTACGGGCAAGATACTGTATGTAAAGTACATAAAATAAATGTACGTTTTTATTCACATTTTACGTTCTGTGGCATAAATTCACGTGTCATTGTGTTTTAATGAAACTGTCACAAATTGAGTATAGTTAGCTCAATTAGCACAATGTCAAGTACTGACCACAAAACCAGGAAATCAAGAAGGCGTGTACATTGGCTTAAGTGTAAACATTAACAAAAGGCATACGTTGTCACTGAAATATACTGCAACGATGAATAATCGGAACCTTTTTTTGGAATATGTCATATAATTTAAGTACGCAAGTCAATATACACTGCTGCCCATGAAATGGGAATAATTTTGTTTACAGACATTCTTTTTATTCCTATTTATACACATTAGTGATCACATTTTTCAATGTAATAATTACATACTTACTGAGTCCCAGTTACACTTTATCTATCAAGAATAAACCACATTGGCACAATTATTCATGAGAAGAGGCAAATGTATTTTATTTCAGCTTTATGGGCAACGGCGTAGATAACACAGCCTTGCATGTTTTTGAACATTTTATTATCATATTCATAATTCACATTTTATTGGTTCCAGATTATATCTTTAAGTACAGGTAGAATCTGAGGCAAATACATAACATTTTTCCTCAGTGAGAAATAGGTAGGTTATCCAAGTCTCTTAAGAGATCAGAATAAGCTTCTCTGTCAAACATCCCTTTACTGTGTGTTCGAGATGAACAGGCGCAACCCACATTCTTCAACAAACAACTGAGTGAAGTATTTGTGGTAAATCCAGCCGAAATTACACAGACATAATTGTTCAAGATGAAAGGAGCCGGAGAAAAAACAAGCAAGAGAACGCCCCCTGATCCAACCGAGTCTTTCAGTCTGAGATCTAGGAGTTAAGTCTTATAGTCTGGTTGTTTTGTCGATAAACTAAAATGCACTGTGTAAGATAATAAAGATAGTACAGATTTAAGTTTTAAAAATATACATCTTCTTTTTTTTCTACTTGGTAAAGTTATTTCATAGGAACATCAACCTAAATTACTGTCAGAGACATTGATAACAGAGGGCAGAGGAGACAGTTAGGACGTAGGAGAAGACATATAGATGGTGAGGTCTCAAGGTTTCTTGCTGGTGAGTGATGAGAAATGGCAGGCAGACGGGCCTTCAGCCAGCCAAGCAGACTGGCTGGCAGACTCTGTGGGTGATGAGGAGGTAGGAGAGGGGAGGCCACCCGTCCCCTCCTCTGTTGCGCTGTGATCAGGCGTCCCTCAGGGAGCAGCGGCCCCTTTGAGTTATATGTCCCTTTAATAATCCATCTGGGGTGCAGAGTGCTCGGCCAGGCCCATAAAGACCTGATTTATTCCCTCGGTGGAAATGAGAGGACCTGGCAACGCTGGGCTGAAAGCAGGGACTGCTGGTCCTGCTGTCAGGAGATAGAGCTGATGGACGACTTGCTGTGCTCTTCACCACCCACATCCACTCCACCCTTGAGCACAGAACACCCTTCTCTGGCCCACCCCTACCTCTACTCATCCCCCACCATTTCTCCTCTCATCTGGACTTAATAAGTCTTTTTATGGCTGCTCAGTAGAAGAGGAAATACACTTCTGTCTCATCCTCCTGCTTGTCTCTTTCTATACTTTACGTCATTTAAAACAGGGATAGTAATCTGCATTTTGCCGTGTCATGGTTTAAAGTACCAGCAGCCTGTCCAAACAATTTGGCAGTGTGCTGATTGGTGTCAGAAACTATCCTGTTGTGCTGCGCTTTTCATTTGTTTGCTGGAGAATTTGTCAGACTGCCAATAGTTTTGTTTTCCAAATCCACAAATACGAACAAAATATGTGCTTTTTTTTCTGGGCTGGTAGTTGAGGAAAGTAATGGGAATATACTGGGTGCAGATCAAAGCAAATGGAAGGGAAGTTGGAGGGATGATTTGGAGGTAAAATGAAGGGATGTGGTGAAGAAGACTGCTGGCACAGCAGAAGAGAGCTGTGAGAGAAGACGGGGGAGCGCTGTGTCTGGAGCCAGGCATCCCCCAACACGGGTAGACAGATAATTTTATACCCATGCACACACAAAATCCAGTCTGTGCTTATGTTTCAGCAGGCTTTTAGGGGCACTCGAGCGGAAACATTTAAACAAACACCTGTCTCCATGAACTTGCAGGGAGGCTTTCTGTCAGTGAGAAGTAAAGTGCTGCATGTCACATGTTCTATGTGAGTTAAAGGCTTATAATTTTACTCTAGTGTATCATTAAATCTGTTACAAACTATAGAATTTATTTGAACAATCTCTATCATTCTCCATCTCATCATAATTCTGAACTTTCCTACGCCAGTGTCACCTTTTTTTCTAATTCCCTGGATAGTCTTTCCCTTTTGTTCATAAAATCTGCACCTCTGATTACATTTTTATTTGAGCTGCCAGCCCTTGCTTTCTTTCCCTTCATCCCTGCCTTTGTCTTTTCCTCCTTTAACTCCCCTCCTCCATGGATCATAACCCTGCTTCAGATAGCTTTCATTTCTCCAGCTCTTCAAAGCTTGAGTCTTAAGCATATGAACTTGTGGAGAGACTTGAGTTGGCCGTGTATCTTTCATTTAACACTTTGAATGCTAATACTTAGGGGCAGCCTGTACTCTTTTTACCATTGAGTGAATGCATTTAGGAAGCTAACCTATGTGATCCTGCAGGCCTGTCTCATCTGTTGGTGACCTAATGGAGGGACCTAAGACAATTATTGATAATTTTTGAGTATATTTTCACTGTGAAGTGAAAGCATTCCTCAGTCTCAACACTGTAATACCATTTAACTACAGAAGATAATTCTTTGATTAATGTCAAACTTGTCCTTAACTTTAAATTTTATTTCCAGAGCGTACACATTCTAGTTTATTACCATTCTGACAATTCCTTTCAATCTGGTTTCAGTATTAAAAAGACATATTTCTAATGACTGGAGCACAGACTATGATTCCTATATGTACTATAGCACACCACAAGAGACCATAAATGATCAGACCAATCTCTGTTTGCTCTCTCTTTGGTCTATTTTCACCTTCTTGTGCCTGCATGTTCATTCCTCATTTTTAATTTTAATATTTTAATATAATTTGATAACAGGAACACTATTGCATTGTTGGCCATCCGTGGAAATGCAGCTGTAACAAAGTCTGCTGTTGTGTATCTACAGAGCACTTTATCTGCTTTTCTTTTTAACATCACTTTAATTACCTTTACACCTCTCAAATCATGTGTAATTTCTGGCCTTTAAGTTTCATCTTTCCATCTGCCCTTCACCTGTTAGAAATAAACTCTCATTAGTGATACCTCTAACATTTGTCATCTGTCTATTACTTAACCCTTAAATACCTAGAGCTATCTTTATGGTCACTTCAAGATGAATATTTCTTTACATTTTATAATAATTTTATCTTCTGCATTTAGCATTTTTCAATGAAAAGCAGGAATTTTCCTGTAAATAATTTACTGACCATGTAAATGTTACTAAAAGTTCAAAGTAGGATTGAAGGATATTACTGTATATCGAAACAACCAAAACTGAAGAACAGTTGATGTTTTCAGTAAAATATACAGTATCATTAACTTAACATCAAAATGAGCATCTACAACCACTGACATGAGTCAAATTACATGGGTTTCATTGATGAATCATTGTTGCAGAACATGACACTTCATTTTAGAGCCTCTGAATGTCCAAACTTGTCATATCTGATGACCATGAAAAGATGCCAAACTCTGTTTACCTGAATTACATAACTGTTGTTCAAGGATTAATGGTTCAGAAGTAGAAAACCATTTTAGATCAGTTGATATTTTAGCAAATGTTTCGCTCTTCAAGGGTTAAGACTGTGTGCCCTGAACACATTGCTGTATACCCCTCATAGTAGCTGATTTTCCCTGCAGAGGACATTTTTATATTACCTCAGTGCTAGTTTTCCTGTCTCCTACTATTCACAACTTGTTTCCTCCAAGGCCTTGTAAGGTCTAAATCTCTCCTTTTAACTTGTCTGCTCTGAGCAATAGTGACTTAGCGTGACACTGTGTGGCCTTGGCTCTAAAAAACAACAAGAGGGTTGTTGGCTAGAGATATTTTGTTTGCAGAGGGACAAGACTGGGCCAGTGTGTCAGTGGTGGAGCGACGATGAGCTCCTGGGCAAGGATACAGAGAAGAGAGGCGTCGTTACTCCTTCTCTGTCACTCTTCCAGGCCTGACTGAGGGCTCTATGCAGCATGTTTTCCAAATGGCATAGTGCCATTAAATTGAGCACTCTGGGCCTGGCAAAAAGCTCAGATCACTGGTAGTGCTTTGAATGACCTGCTAAGAGACACACTTGTAATGAGCAAGTCCTCAAACGCAGTTATCACTTTTTGAATTCAAGTTGCCACATGGATATATTTCACAGTTATTTCCCTACTCAAACAGACCCCAGCAGCAGTTAGTTTACTTTCAGCCACTTTCAGTATTAAAGTCAAATTTGATCTACAAGGAGGAGCTCTTGAGTGAGGAGGAGGTTTTTTCCCTGTAAACAAGCAATTATACACACTCAGCATGCAGAGTGGGACTGCACTGTCTGTCAATAGCTACTTAGGGCTGTCACTGAAAGTGGATGTAAGAACTGTCGGCCATAAAGTGCAAATCTCCGGCAGAGAGAGAGGGAGAGGGAGGAAAAAAAAGCTGAGTTTAGCATAAGCTGAAATTAAGCTGGCACTATAGGACATCCAAATATCTCTGGCTCTGGCTGCATCATTAGGCAGAGAGAGCCAGAATGTGCTGCAATGCCAATGTCGTGAAGAAGCAGCATATCAACCATCCTGTGTCATCTATATTGTCACAATGTGTGCAAATGATGGACAGTAATGGGAAGGAATACAGGAATGAAGAACGTATATACAGTATGGGCTTTAACATATATGCATCTATTCATGAATGGACAGAAGTGCCTATATACAGTTTACAGTACACACCCGTGCCATGGATTGGGAGGAGGGCTATGTGTGTCTTGCCCTGGTACTCACCTCCTTGTTCACAGAGCTGCTGGGCCAGAGCATCCTTGAAAAGGATCTGTCCTCGATGAGTAGCTGTAGCTCTGAGGAAGAGAAAAAGGAACAAGTCAGGAGAAAAAGAACATTAACACACAAACAGCACTAAGGAGAAAATGAACCGCTCGTCCTTAATATATGAAGATCAATGCCTCACAGATGGCTTCATTTTCATGGAAAATAAAACGTGTTTAATTATAAATTCTACAACAGAGGACATTTTACAAAGTTAACTATAATTTAAGCAAATACAACCAAAAAAAGGTCATTTCACAAAATGAGACTTCCATGAGACTGCATATTAAAAATAAAACTGAATATTCAGACCAAAACCAGAACTCTTATCTTACTGTGTGCATGGGTAACCTGTGCCAAGTCTGAGCTATTATTTTAATGATTCAGTTTCCCCTAAGATAGTAAATATGGTATGATTAGCAAGTGATTTGTTTGGTTAGGGGTAAAATCCTTGAAATTATTTAGTGGAAAAAACACAGTGAAGGTTTGTTATTCATTCCCTGAATCCAGTGAAGGTTTTGATGGAGATAAAACATTTCTTTATGGTTGGTAAAAGCTGTACTGTCGCTCTCACAGTATGACTTGAATGTATTAGTTTATACAATATACAGCCTGAGCAGATTTAAACACAAAGAGGTGACATATAATAAAGGTGTAAAGGAAATCTTGTGACTAGTTTAACTTTTTTTTATACCTGTCTAAACCTCTTCATTTTCCTTTTAACCTAGAAAACATGTCTCCTAAAATTAGAAAAGGAGACTCTCAACATCACTGAAGAAACTTTTTCTTATTCCCATGAAATACCTACACTGGTGGTCTATTCAGTAGAGCAAGAGTTGTTTGGAACTCAGACAATGTTTTAATGTTGTAGTTTGGCTTTGTTATAAATTATGAACATAATTTGTGGTTTATAAATCTGAGTAACCTCATGCGGAAACACACATTGACAGGGATATACAGTATGTGCCACCCACATGCAGTGAGAAAGTCTGAGGAACACTTTGAAAGAGGGCTTTTTTCTTGATCACTCCCATATAACAGTCTTGTTCAAGTGTTTAGGGTATTCCCAAGATCTGGAGACATTACACAACGTTTCTATTATCTAAAGGAAACTAATAAAGTAGAATTCCGACTAACGTCACTATAATGTCAACTTCAATATATGTCAACTTCAGTGAAAGCCATCCAATTTTCTACGTGCTGTGCCACACCCAGTCAATATACATTACTGAGAGGAGAGGAGAGGAGAGGAGAGGAGAGGAGAGGAGAGGAGAGGAGAGGAGAGGAGAGGAGAGGAGAGGAGA